>JAPQWV010002050.1:0-65444 GCA_027422505.1 Craterostigma plantagineum | reverse complement strand
TCGTCATTTTCTGGTTCCTCGTCTCTGTAATAGTGTCTCTTTGAGATGCGAACCACACTTCAATTTCTGCAGAAGACTATCAGTGCCTGCTGCATCTTGTTGCTCGAGCCACTTCTGGTGGAGTTCATTGCGCCTCTCATTGTCAATGGGCTCTTTCTTCACATTCAGTTGCAATCATGTTGTTGAGTTCTTCAAGATCTTCACTGTCCTCATTCTTCGTTTCCGTTGTTAAAGCGATTGCATCGTCATCACTATCATTTTCAACCTCTGCTCATCGTCTCCAAGTCTTTCATGCGATCACCTTTTGGAGAAGGGTGGGGATCGGAATTTTCTCATCAGTGTCATCTTCATCTGAAGAAACTGATACACAACAGTGATAGAACTATGTAATTTGTTGAGGTACTTTGTTATGCAGAGCGAGGCAAGCAAAGTCTCAAAAGTTATACCTCTCAAGTAGGGGACCAGAATCAAAGTTCAAGTTCACAGCAACTGAAGATGGGGCTGAACATTCATCCAAAGGATATCTTTTGGTTCATCATGCTGTTCAATGGCACCCTCATTGAGTTGGAGTCAATCAAGAGATCTGCAGGTATTAATTGGAACATTATCATATAGGTGAAAAGGTACACTAGCAGAATCCACGAGGTATGGATGTAACCTGAGTATCATCCACAGGCTTGCGAAATGCAGGCATAGGTTCTTCAATCAATATCTGCAATAAATCCGTGGGAATAATTAATAATCAGAAAGTTTGATAAATGTGAAGATACTACTTCAACAAGAGTCAGAGAATTTTGAAATTAGAGACAAACCGGTTGCTTCGAATTTTCCATGAACAATTTCTTCTGACTCATCCTCAAGCTCTGCCACTTCTCGACTAGTCTCGCGATATGACATGGAATCCGTGTTGCTCTCCTCTACTTCAGTCACATTTTCTATCCTCTCATCCTTGTTAGCCCACCAGTGTCATCAACTTGACTCGTGCAGAATTATTCTCCTCGTAAATTCGATTCTCCCATGTTCATTCATAGCTCTGACATGCAATAACGACCACAAAATATGTTATGACACACAGCCCACACATCACACATTCAAGTGAAGAGATAAACCACATGCATAGATAGCAAACTACTGCCACTCACTTCTTAGAAATCTCAAGCTTCCTCTTTCGAATTTTCTCCAAAACTGATGATATGGGTTTCTGCACCACTGGAATTGGCTTAAACGCTGCACCTCTAGTTTCTATCAAGTTACACAATAACACCTACTTAACTACTTATTCTTACATGAAAGGACCATAAAAATCAGATTCATTATGATAGTTAGAAGAAACCTCTTAACAGTCTCTGAGATTCAACATGAAGCTCCTTCAAGTAAGCCTTTCTTTCCTGCAAAACCCACCAACAAACAATAATCAATACAAGTATAAACGCATAGCAAACTACATATACAACACAAGAATATGCAGCATACGAGGTACATGCCTTTTCCTCTTTTCTTTTGTTAGTTGCTTTATTTGACTCGTCGCCAAACCCTTTGGCACTCTTCTCTTTCCGTTTCTCATTCTTATCTGCTTTTCTTTCAAAGTCACCTGCCACGTCGCCACCAGAATTAGCAACCACATTAGACTTCTCAGCCACTTCATCTAGCTCAGTAGCTACATTTCCGACCGCATTCGAGTTCTCATTTCCTTGAGAAAGCGACTCTTGGGATAAACTTAAGCCGTCTTCGCTCGAAACTGAATCAATCAAAGCTAAAGCGTCTGTGTGTCATTCTCCAGCGCCTCCAACCTCGCGAAATCCACTTGGGGGAACAGAAGCGGATCATCGATCTGGTCAAACGAAAAAATCTTGTGGAGATTTCGGTTCGGATTTTTTCAATCTCTTCAGACGGCGACGGGGCGAGGGCTCCAGAAAGTGACATCGACTGGTAATCGTCGTCGCTTTCCATTGTATTCGAATTAAGGATCGGATTTATTTACGCCGGCGTGGATAAATCCATCTCGAATGGGCGGGAGTTGTTTTGATTTGTGATTCGGTAAATTAGGGTTTTAGGGGGAGCGTTTAGTTCGAAATCTGAATAAACGGATTTTGCCCGCGAAGAAATAGGGGATGGATTTTCATTTCCTTTCCTTTTCTTTTCAAAAAAAAAATGTCTTGTTTAAAGATGAATTCGAAACCTCGCTTCGTTCCGTGTTTACAGAAAAAAAAGGTTTCTTGGGAAGAAAATAATATTACGATATTATATTTTCATCGTCCAGTGATATGATATCAGTTGATATGATATCAGTCTCTTGTTATTGAGAATCCCTTTAAGCCCTTAGCCCTTGTTTGGTTGATGGGTTTAGGTATTTTAAACCTGGGTTAAGATATACTCAAGTGTTGGTTCGTAGTTATATTTAAACCATGGGTTTATATAATTAAGCTTTAAACTCATGCTTATGAATTTAAATAAACACACCCCCTCTTATGTGTTTATCTAAACCCACTAACCAATTTATTTTATACTCATTAATTAGTGATTGTTTGGTTGGAGGGTTTAAGTATTTTAAAGGTGGGTTTATGACAGCTTAGGGTGTTTTGTTCGCAGGTTTATCTAAACCACGGGTTATATAAAATCACTTTAAACCCATGCAGACGGGTTTAGATAAACACCCCCTCACATGTGTTTATTTAAACCCACCAACCAAACAACATTTATTTATACCCATTAATTTGTTTTATATAAACCCTTACTTATTTAAACCCTCCTAAATATAAACTTGTCAACCAAACGAGCACTTAGTTTTTATATAAACCTAACTAATTTAAAACCTCCTAAATATAAACCTACTACCAAACCAGCACTTATTTTTGATGGATAACGAAGATTGAAGAAGTCAAGAAATTACAACTACAAGGGCTTAAATAACAAGTCAGCTTAAAATAAAAGAAACAGTCAAGATTCCTTCTTTATAGGTAAAAGGTTGTCCATTACACAAATGTTTGAATTGAAGTTGAATTGAAACCTCGGATCCGAGGAGAATCCTTGCTAGTACATATCAAAGTCCCAGGTGGTCTCAGCACATATCTTGGGTACTTTCTGCTCCTCTGCAAGGTTAACTGATGCTGTGATCTGCATAAATGATACGTAGAATTTCGTAAACCATTAGAATCGTAAGATCGTAAATGAATCTCACATAGAAGTTATACTCAGAGAAGTTGCATTTCAGACCGAACCAAAACCGATTAAAGCCAACTACTACTGAGAGCTCATAACAAGACAATTACTTAGGTGTTGATCCTTTTAATACAAGAGCAGGCACTGGGCCAATCAAGACAATGATAGTAGACTCAGTGTAGAACTCAGAATGTTACTACTAAGTAAGAGTTTCAGCAAATGGATTTCTCATGAAATATGATCAGCAGGGATAGCCATCAAAGGATAATATTTGTTCCTTGAACTGGTTTCATATCGAGAAATCAAGAAAAAATGAACAAAAAATGCAATTTTCATATGACAATAAGGATATTGTCGAATGCCCTAACCTTAAACGCGCCGTTAAGTTTTGAAATCCTCGACCACTCCAGCCCAAGATTCTTGGTAGATGTCTGATACGTTGCCTTCACCACGTCGTCTCCAGAATCATGTGAGACATTGTAAAGTCCCAAGTGTTTTTCCCCGATATCATAGCAGGGTTCAATGGCAGTCAATCCTTCGTGTAAGTACGAATACTTCAGCTTCGTATTCCCAGTGCCAAGAACATGATTTGCGAGAAACTTGTTTGCAGAGTCAATCACCAAGGTACTGTCCAATATTGTCTTCTCCTCGCCTTTGAAATGAGTGTAACTCAAATTCAAGGGCCTCTCTGCGACCCTAACAGTATTCATAAACTGGAACCTAAATCCTGCAAAATAACATTAGACAGAAAAAGCCATTTATGAAGAATAATTTATCATTAGTACTTGATTCTATTCCCCAGCCAGCCAACCAGCAACTATTGACAAGATGAAGAAGAAAACTACGAAATACTACGAATCAACAACCTATCAGCGAAGAAGGAGCAAGGTCCTCGAACTATAACCAGTAAATCGATTGAAAAAGGGTTTACCTTCTTAGGTACGTTGTAGTCGACGACGAAGGAACCGGGTTTTCCAAGGCTAAAGCCAAACCGTCCAAACGAGGACCGTCGACGACGGTGGCGTCTGTCATACAAGCGCGCAGCTTCAGGTCACCGGCGACGAACGCCACCGTAGCGACTGCGCTGGCCGCCTTGTCAACCTCGTACCTCCCTTGACCGTAGCCTTCATCATCTCCGCTCGCTCCTTGTCGAAGTGTTGTTAGGTGAGGATAAAGACTTTTTTTCCCTTTCGTAAAATTCTACGCAAGGTACTACTAAAACATTTTTTAAAATAAAAAATTTCGCAATATTCGACACCAGACCCGCGGGCCCACAGTATCAGTGGGTGGGCAATTTCGTGAATCAAACATGAATTTTTATTGGTCATTGAACGTGTTTAATGGGCTTAAGAATGACTTGGCCCATTACGGTGAAATTGGCTTCAATCAGAAGGCCCAATAATTCGTGTGGTGTGTGAGCGCGCGAATGAGTGCCTTTGCCTTCCTTTCTTCTCAACTATCTGTAGAATGAGTAATGGCGCGAAAATTTGGCGCCATTCGCCTCCCAAATCCACGCCACACTGCGTGAATTTCTCTCCATTTAATCGCCGCCGTCATAGTTGTAGATTCCCATCGCAACTTCCTACGTTGTTCTTCTCTCACGGAATACGCAGGGCGGAGAAAATGTCTGCCGATAACCTAAGCCACGAAATATTTGAAGAACCCTCTGCGAAAATCCCAAGGCTGCACGTAAACGGAGACGTCTCAGCAGAGGGACAAACTGGCCTTCCTTCTTCCTTCTTGAAGGTGAAGAGGTTGTCCGAAAATGCTGTGCTGCCTTCGAGGGGTTCGGCTCTTTCAGCTGGTTATGATCTCTCTAGGTGTGCCCTGAACGCCTTTTTTGCTCTGTTGTGTGTTTGTGTTCCTTTTCCACACCTTTTTCCACCGTTTGCTGCAGCTTAGCTGGTTTTTTATCTTACACGCCAACTGTTCGACGAAATGCCGAATCTGTGTACTTATTTTTTTTTATCTAAAATCGTGCAGCGCGGAGGACACAAAGTACCGGCGAGAGGCAAAGCATTGATAGCCACTGATTTAAGCATTGCTGTTCCTGAAGGGACTTACGGTCGCGTTGGTAAGCTCAATTCTTTCATCGAAGACTGTTCTTTCTCTGCCTACTATTGACATAGTGGGCTGATTCTTCCTTTTTTCTGGGCATTGTAGCGCCGAGGTCGGGCTTGACATGGAAGCACTCTATCGACGTCGGCGCTGGAGTGATCGACGCAGACTACAGAGGCCCTCTTGGAGTCATTCTGTTCAATCACTCGGACGTTGACTTCGAAGTCAAAATTGGGGATAGGGTTGCCCAGTTGATCATCGAAAGGATCGTTACCCCTGAGGTAACTGAGGTCGACGATCTTGATTCAACTGTTCGAGGATTTGGAGGTTTTGGATCCACTGGCGTGTGATTTGAGATCTGATCTTTAGGGATGTTTAATGTTTGTGGGTCTGTTTTTAACCATGTTTATTTAGGCATCTATCTAGCTTTTGTCTCTTTTTGCAGTATGATCTCTGCTTTTTTGTCCATGGCTCGACATGTGTATGATATAGCAGCTATTGTTATTCGAGATGTTCTGTTTTTTGTCGGGTTATATATGATTTGCAGTCTGAATGATTCAATGCAGGAAATTATGTTCCGATAATAAGATGAGGAGCTGTGTTGTTACATTATTGTTTACTAGTATTAATTAGGATAGGTAGCTCCAAACCTTACGGCAGAAGAAACTAGGAGTGCATTACTGGGAAAATATTACCAGAAAAATGCATTACATGGCAATTTGCGCTTGAGTGCGAGTCAAAGCCAGGTTACATCTTTGGCAAAATTGTGCAATCTTCTTTAGAAGCATCTGAGTTTGCCTGGTAATAACACGAAAAAGAACTAACATGAACTTCAATACATGGGAGAAAAACTTAATAATGACCAACAACAACAAGCTTGTTACTACTCTCTAGCTTGCTCCTGTATACATTTATTTTCGATTTTGGACGAAAAACTTGAAGCAATGATGGGAACGGTGAAGCAATATCTATATTTACCTGAAGATATCTAGTTAGCAAAGTGGTAGTACTGAAGTTGAAGCCTTGAACAGGTTCGTCTTTCTTACGAGAGGCGTGGAGCTGTTTCCGAACTTGAGTAGCGAGAGACTGAGATTTATTTGCCACATGAAAGGGTGGAATATATTCGATTTACGTATAAAATCTTAAGGCATGGAATAATTGAGAAAACATCTAAGAAGCCATAACTGAGACCTTGCCCAATTCCACTCCCCATTGATCGAATGAATTGATGTCCCATATAAATCCTTCTACAGCAATTCTGTGCTCGTATATTGCAAGTAGCTGCACAAAACAAAATAAATCACTAAGCATTTTACAGACTTAATTTCTAGTTTACAACTGACTTCACAACGCTTTGCAAGAAGAAGAACAAGGACAAGGTCTGTAATGTAATAAGAATGAGACCTGGCCAACGTTGTAAGCATTCAACGCTGGAAGTAGAATGCTGAGAGAAGGTCGATTGCCTTCGAAAGTCTGCAGAAGCAAACCAACTTATGATCAAAGGCCAAGATTATGTACAAGCAATGTCCTGTCAACGAAAAGTTGCAAGGATGCTGACCTTGTGAGTTATAAGATGTTTTGGGACGTTCTCCTTTAACAGCTGTTCTGGGGTCTGCAGGTAAATCAAGAACGACTTATTATGATTGATTATTTAGAATGATAATAATACCCAAGAAAAGCAAAAGAACAATATTTAAAGCATCATCCAACCTTCCCATAGGCCAATGCATCTGGCTGTGCGAAGAAATTTGACATGAGTTCATCATGGTTACTCACCGTTTCACCTGTTGGAGATTATTTCAGATGTTACCACGCACAAATTTAGGCTTGTATATTAAAATGAGATAAGTTTGAAAAAAAAAAAATCACCTTTGAGGTAAACTGGCTGTTGGCTCTTCACTATACCAATAAAATCGCATGGAACAATCCGCCCTGAAAATTGAAAACAGGGATGAAGTTACAGAACAGATCAAATCGTAGAGTGAACTATTTATGCAAATATTGTATCATGGGGATAGAATTGGTTTTTAAAGGCGGATAATATGAAAACCTGGTGAATCAGTTGGTAGAAGCTGTGTTGTCCATTTGTTCCAGGTTCACCAAAATCAATCTCACCAGTCTCATAAGGAAGTGGTACTCCGTCAGCTGATACTCCTTTACCATTACTTTCCATGCTAACCTGAAATTAACAATCAAACGAAATGCATCAGAAACATCTCATGGAACACATGACAACGAAAAAGCAGGTAAATAAAATCATGCCTGTTGTATATGAGGTGCGAATTTCTCCAGTGCTTGTGAATAAGGTAGAATGGCCTGAAACAGGGATTTTATAGATCTCACTTATTAAACGATGCTCATAAGGTAAGAATCGAGATGAGAACTTCTTAAAACTTACTCTGGCGGGATATCCGAAGAATGATACATTCCATACACTCAACAGCCTAGAAGTACCTAAATTTTTAAAAGAGAAAAATAAAAAATTAAAGGTATACGAATCCTTCATAATGTGAAAATGAAGTTAGTGGTGGGTCTATAGACATCCTGGTTTTCATGTTAAGAGATCTTACAGGCAAGTTTTTCTCAAAAGGTGCCGAATGAAAATGTTGATCGATGCAGCTTGCAGCTCCTTGAAGGAACCTTCACTCAAGAAGAACAAACACTTGAAAATGACATTTTTGAAAACCAAACAATCTCGAAGAGCAAAAATTTTGATGAAAAGAGATCTTACTTCTCAACGACTGAAAAGCCATATTGCAAAGAGAGAGGCAATATCCCAACGGCGCTGCATACTGAAACATTAGAGGATTAGATATTGATATGGAACATCTCAATCAGATTTTTGTCTGACGAGGAAAGAATTCTTACCGCTGTAACGTCCTCCGACCCAATCCCAGAATGCAAAAGCATTACTGGGATCGATGCCGAAGTTCTCTACAAGCTGCATCAAGAAAGAGGAATGTGAGGAGTCATATCAAGAGTCAAGTCCAATACATGATCACCATTTCTATTTCTACGGTTTAACCCTATTACTCATTTCAACACAAAATCTAAGGGCATTTTATCTTCCATGAAAAAAAAAGACCACAAACGGTCACCAAGAACTTGAAAAAGAGAGTCAAGCTAAGAGGGGACAGTTGACATGCACCAGGAATCACAAACGATGAATAAATACAAGGTAACTCACCTTGAGATTTGTGCTGACAGCAACCATGTGCTTTGCTACTGCTTCAGACCTAGAAGAATGAATACAATTAAACGTTAGAAATACAGATGATCAGGAAAGATAATATAACATGGATAAGAGACTGTAGATCAGAAAAGATACAAAAGGATAGAGTTGTTTCGTTTCTTTCATAATATACTCACCCTAAAGCAGATGAAATCCATTCTCTTATAGTGCGGGCATTCAACATAGTCTCAGCAGTCGTAAAAGTTTTTGAGACAACAACAACTGCAATAAATCAAACAATCACAAAATAAATAGAAATTGCGATTTTGGGCTCTGCTCCAACAGCGTGAGCGTAGTTCAATTCTTTGGAATGACATCACTAGAACAGCAATAGTACCTAAAGTGGTTTCAGGATTTAATCCAGCGATACTCCTAGCAACATCAATTGGGTCCACATTTGCAAGACTTCAACAGGTAATAGAGAAAAGTTAGATATGCTAGACGAAAACTATTCAAGAACATAACATTCAATCTGAAAGATGATCCTCAGTAATATTGAAGTACTTACAAATGCAGCTGGCGACTGTTTGCAGATTCAGCAGCTTCAGGGTCTGCAGGTTGTCCAGACCAAATTGTTAAACATGTACATTCAAACACAAAGATTACTATACTAGAAAACTCAGATAGAACACCATAATGACCTGTTTGAAGTGCTGTATGAACAAAAAGAGGACCCAAAAAACTGCCTCCGATTCCAATCGCAATAACATCTTTCAACACCTTCCCAGTGGCTCCAACCTGTAATAAGTCGTAATAACGAATCATAAAGAAGATTATGCGAATACAAAAAACTGATAGTTACAAATTATCTAAAGATGATTTACCCAAGCACCAGTTCGAACTCTCTCAGAGAAGTTCTTGATCTTATCAAGAACTTGCCAAACATCTGGCACCACATTCTTCCCATCACTGTTTATGACAGAATCCCTAGGGGCACGGAGTGCTACATGAAGTACAGATCTATTCTCCGTGGTGTTTATCTGATCCATAAAAGTGAAAGTTTTGCAGAAGCAAATCATTTACAGAAAAGAAAGGAAAAAATTAAATAGGTGCCTTCGAACTCTATCCAAACATATGAACCGTGAACTTACACACGTTCGCCATTGAACATTCGATTGATCTTCTCTTTCAGTTGTGCTGCCTATGTTACCAAACAAGGTAAGAAAAATTCAGATCGTATCAATTTTATATCTGCCTAACACAGCATAGACTTAGCTCTAACTACCTCTGCTAAGCTGTAAAGCTTGTTCAAGGTTTCCAGCGTCGCACATTGCCTTGAATAATCCAACACAATCCCATCGAACTCACTACAAACAGAAAGAAGCACAACAAAAGAAAATCACCGCATGTAAACATCACGAGAAGAAGATTGCAATAAAAATAAAAAGTTGTGTTTTGTAATTCTGAGTATCGTACGTCATCATAGACCGGCATCGGTTCTCATCTTTCATCAGTTCACGCAAGTGAGTTTTCTTAATATCATCAACGTGAGCCTGAAAATGCACGCAGAAACCACATGAAAACATACACCAAAAGACTTGGCACACAGACCACAACACGAAAAATGTAGAATTACCCTTAGACCCTTCCATGCCTCAGTTTCGCAGATCAGAGCAGAAGATGCCATCTAACAACAATATACAAATACACTCAGAAACAAACAAAATGTACATATCTCCTCTAGTTCAAATTATCATTCGATCATCAGTAGAAGAGCTGCAAATAGCTGAAATATCTCACCAACAACTAAGAAGTAATAGCGAAGACGATAACCTGAGAAGATTAGCTGAGATTGAATTAACAGTAGCTCTCCGCTGAAGCGGTGGCGAAAGTGAAATAACAGAAGGAACGAAAATTATATAATAAATAGAATATTCTTATCGAGGCTTTTCGGCCGGCGATTCTCTGTAAAGAACAACTCAGAATCATCGAAGGTTAAAGCTTTTAGTTTTAGTTTATAAAAAAATAATAAAAAAGAAAAATATATTAATTAGAAAGCTTTCCCACGGGAATACCGTCGGCAACAAAAAAAGAAAATAATAAAATTTTAGTAAAGAATTCGAAAGTAGAAAAATAAAAAATATTAATTAGAAAAACAATCCGACAGCAATCCCCTCGGATAAAAAATAAAAAAATTAATTAAAACACAATTACAAAAAATATATATATAAAAATATTAACTAAAACATTTCCGACGGGATTACCGTCGGAACTCAATTCGAAAATAAAAAAATAATAAATAAAAAGAATTCAGAATTAAAAAAATAATAAAATATTAAAGAAAAAATTCCGACGGGAGTCCCGCCGGAATTCGAATTAAAAAATTGAAAACAAAATAAAAAGAATACGGAAAATAAAAAATATTATTTAAAAACATTTGACGGGAATCCGGTCGGAAATAGAAAACAGAAAAACAGTAAAATTTTAGTAAGATTTCAGAAATAAAAAAAGTAAAAAACATTAAATAAAAAACTTTCCAACGGTACTCCGGTCAGAAAAGAAAAACAAAAAGCAAAGAAAAGTTAATTAAAAAAGACGGGAATCTACACATAAATACCCAATAAAAAACTAAAAAAGCCACTTAGGTACCTTGTCAGACATATTTTATAGCTAGGTACCCACTGAATAAAAGTTTTACACTTAGGTACCTAATCACCTAAGATTACCAAAATACCCTTAGTAAATGATTTAAAATTTCATTTCAGTTTTTTTTTCTCTGCAAAAAACGATTTCCATCCCTACGTCGACGAAATTTCGAGCTCCATCTCTGCAATTGACGACCGCCTTCCGCTCGTGGTGGTGCCGGACGACGAGCCACAAGCCTATTCCACGTTGGGTTCTCGATTTAGGGTCTCGATTTGTCATGTAAGCTTTTATTTTGCCTGGAGTTTGGTTAATCGATTGCACTTTAGAGGTCAAAGCTTTAACCCAGATCCGGGAGCAGAATGCGATCCAAGAGCTCGATGTAAGGGTGGGATGTCGGTATTTGATAGTTATTGAGGCGAATTCATCGGGATTTCAGATTTCTTTATATAACTGTTATTACGTACCTTTTGTTATGTTTATTACGTACCATTGTATGTGTATGTACGGTACCAAGATGTCTGCATACGCCGTACCATTGTAAACTAATTAGACGTACCGTTTATACAGGTTATCATATTATTTGAAAATATACCGTCTACAAGTTCCGTTAGTGGCGGGACGTTATTTGCATTGTGTGAGTATAAAATGGAGTCATTCTTAGTATCAATCAATTAAGCGACGACGCACGAGATGAATGCTCAACCGATGACGGAAATTCTATTCGTCACCCGGACATTCGTGTTCTTCTTGGTTGCCGAAAGACGCAGAGGATTCTTTATGAGGTAGATAGAAAATCTAACAAGTGCAAAATATGGGAAATACAAGAATAATCGCCTTGTAGAGAGGCCGTATCGACGTAGGGTCCGTGTTTGTTACTACTTTTGGCCCAAAAAACCTTTTTATTGATCTCTTGTATGGTAATGACAAATTCTTTTATCCAAATGATGCCAGTAGGTTATTCTTTTGTCCAAATGTGTCAATAGGATATGGCTTATTCTTTTTGTCTAAATGTTGCCAACAATATACTGTAATATATGACAAGGTACTGTAATATATGCCAGTTTGATACCGTAATATATGCCAGTTTGATACTATAATATATGCGAGATTGGTACCGTAATATATGCCAATTTGGTACTGTAATATATGCCAGTTTGATACCGTAATATATTCAAATTTGGTACTGTAGTATATGTCAGTTTGGTACCGTAATATATGCCAATTTGGTATCGTAATATATGTCAGTTTTAGTACCGTAATTTATGCCAGATTGGTAGCGTAATTTATGCCAGCATGGTACCGTAACATATGCCAATTTGGTACCGTAATTTATGCCAATTTGGTACCGTAATTTATGCCAACATGTATATATGAAAATTTGGTACTGTAATATATGCAGGCTTGGTACCGTAATTTATGCAAGTTTCGTACCGTAATTTATGTCAGCATGGTACTGTAATATATGAGAACAAAGAGACGGGGGCATATTTGCCAACAAAGTACTGTAAATTAAGGCTACAAGGTACTATTAATATATGCTAACATGGTACTGTAATATAGGAAAATAAGATACACTAAACATAACATGGAGGGTACTGTATCGTTTCAGAAATAGGTACCGTATAAATTAAAATAATTCAAATTTAAGACTTTGGGATCTTTCGTCACAAACGTAGCCTTTCAGAAGATGTTTGATGTGAATAAAGAAAGAGACAATTTCTGACTTTTCTCTGTCATGACTGGACATATTTATGACTTTTTCTGTCATGAGTGGACATATTCTGACGTACGAGGTATAAATCAAAGAAGATAGCTCATCTGACATGCCGTTGGCTTTGATAAAATGTTTGATGTCATATGTAATTTTGGGTACTACAACCGTGCTTGAGACGGTACGCTTAAAACAAAACAACCCCTACAAAGCTAGGTAAGGTACGGTGTCCCTTAAATATGTGATACGACATACTAGGGTTAGTATTTTTCGAGGTCGTACGAATTAGTTTTTCATCTGGAACCACCCTAAAACACTAATATAAGGTATTAGTTGCGTTTCGTATCAAATTATAGACATTATGCCTTACACGCATGAATTAAATCTTAGAATCCAAGATTCATTAGAATATAAGGATAGAAGCAAGAACATCTACAACATAATTTGAATAATTTGGTGAGTCCTACATGTGCGAATTCTGTGTATTAGGCTTTCATAATTTTTTTTCATTTCATTATTGTTAGGTATTATCAAAATCACGCAGGACAACGCGATTCGCTTAGGAATGTATTTATTTTCAATTGTATAACAAATGGTACGGTATACTTGCATATCTGGGTACTATATATGTATACAAATGGATACGGTAAACCTGCAGGTTATGGTACTATATATGTAAATGATAAGGTACCTTACTGTACAAGACAAGATACCTTACTGTACAACAGATAAGGTACTTCATGCGCGATATATAAGGTACGGTGTATATTTACATAATGGTACAGTTAACCTGCATATTACGGTACTATGTATGTAAACGATATGGTACGGTAATATGAAAGACAAGGTACTTCATATCTTCTGTTTATGGTACGCCATATATTTACATAATGGTACAGTTAACCAGCATATTATGGTACTCTGTATGTAAAAGATATGGCACGGTAATATCATTTAGGGTTTAGGTACTTCATAAATTCTGGTTATGTTTAATAATGGTACGGTTAACCTGCATGTTATGGTACTCTGTAGGTAAAAGATATGATACGGTCATATAAAAACATACGGTACGTGACTATACAGGATATATGTAAAAGATAAGGTACTTCATATATTCTGGTTATGGTACGCTATATTTATACATAATGGTACGGTAACTTGCAGAGTATGGTACTATGTATATAAAAGATAAGGTACGTTAAGGTAAAAGATAAGGTACTTCGTATATTCTGGTTATGCTATGCTATATGTACATAATGGTACTGTTAACCTGCATATTGTGGACTCTGTATGTAAAGATAAGGTACGCTAATATAAAATAAAAGGTACTTCATAAATTCTTGTTATGGTACGCTATATATAAGTGGCACAATTAACCTGCATATTATGGTACTCTGTATGTAAAAGATAAGGTACGCTAATATAAAAGATAAGGTACTTCATATACTCTGGTTATGGTACGCTATATATATATACATAATGGTACGGTAAATCTGCACATTATGGTACTTTGTATGTAAAAGATAATGTACACTAATATAAAAACTTATGGTACTTCATAAAATACAGACAAAGTCTCATACAACTAGACAACACACGACATCCATGAGTCTCCAAACAGTCTCATTCACAAGACAAATAACTTAACGAACCTAAACAACACAGTCTCCAAACAGTCTTATCCCCAAGTCAAATAACAGAACTTAACAACAAAGTCTCTAAACAGCCTACGTCGCCAAATTGGAGCCGGTTAAACTCTGGATCCACAGTCTTCTTTTAGAAATACTCATACTTCCATGCCCAACAATTCATCAGAAAATGAGCTTGCACAATATAAAACGACATTAACGCAGAACTGCAACACAATCGACGAAATATGCACAATGTTAAAACTTACGAATGCTCAAGCGGCCCAGGTCATCTTATGCGAGGCCATCGGATCCCGAACATAGATCAAAAGAGCGCAGGATGGCACCTGGAAGAAAGCTCAGATCTGTTCTGCGGAGGCATTTCTGCAAAAAAGTAAAACTGCTAATAAGCAGTACTATTTTATACACACACGGCGTACCAATTTGCCCAAACAGATGGTACCAAATACAGTGATCGTGTAGTACCAAAATAAATTGACACCATTCGAAGAAACCCAAATCGACCCATTCCAAAACCCCCAAAACGACAACAATCATTCCACCCATTTGAAGATACACGCACAAAGCTACCACAGTAAATTGAACCATTCCAAAGAAACCCTACTCGAACAACAATCGATGTCATTCGAAAAACACGCAGCTAACGAACATTAACAAAAAATGCTTAAACCCAACGACTGACGGCAAAATCAAACTAGATACAAGCCTATTGGCAACGGTAATACCACGACGTACTGTAATGCTGCGACGAACACTTGAATCTGAAGGGGAATACCACGACGTAATTACCTATCGATTTCAGAAGAGGAATACAACGACGAACGAGAACCCACGACGTTGAATCTGAAGCAAAAACATACGCGGGTCGATTTCTGGGAGAAAGTCGCGCGATTTGGGTTGGTTTGGGATGATGCGAATTTTTTTTCTTTTTAAGAACAAACGTAAGGTGAAATGAGAAACTAGGTAAAGGTTGTAATAAATCAGTTTTATCAAGGGTAAATCCGTCAGTTAGGTACCTATCAGTAAAATAAAGTTCAAGTAGGTACCTAGGTTAAAAATAAGTCTGACAAGGGACTGAATTGTTTAATTTTTATGGATGTAGGTATTTAAGTGTTGAATCCCCTAAAAAAGAATTCGAAAGTAAAAAAATAAAGAAAAATATATAATTAGAAAAAAATTTCCGAAGCACTCCCGTCGGAACTGAAAATAAAAATAAAAAGAAATTCCAAAATAAAAAATATAAAAATATTATATGAAAAAGTTTCCGACGGTCGGAAATCAATTCAAGAATAAAAAATAATAAATAAAAAAAGTTCTGAATTACAAAAATAAAATATTAAATAAAAAATTTCCGACGGGACTACTGTCCAAATACAAAATAAAAACCTAAAAAATATAATAAAAAAGGAATACGGAGAGAAAAAAATGTTAATTTAAAAAACATTCCGACAGGCCGCCCCTCGGAAATAAAAATAGAAAAGTAATAAAATATTAGTAAAGAATTCAGAAATAAAAATATTAACTAAAAATCTTTCCGACGGGCTCCCATCGGAAGTAGAAAAAAGAAAAAAAGAAGTTAATTAAAAAAGATTTCGAAAGTAAAAATAAAAAAAAAATATATGAATTAGAAAGAAAAATCCGACGGCACTCCCGTCGGAAGTGGAAAATAAAAAAATAACTAAACAACAATTCGAAATACAAAAATATAAAAATATTAACTAAAAAAATTTTCCGACGGTTCAAAGATAAAAAATAGTAATTAAAATTAAAACAAATAAATATTAAATAAAAAACTTCGACTGGGTTGTAATTCAAAATGAAAAAATTAGAAAATAAAATAAAAAATACGAAAAATAAAATATATTAATTCCAAAAACTTTGCGACGGAATTCCCGTCGGAAATAAAAAAAAACAAAAAGGTAATTAAAAAAGAATTTGAAAGTACAAAAAATAAAAAAAATATTAATAAAAGTTAACTAAAAATAATTCAAAATTAAATAAAATAATAAAATATTAAATGAAAATATTCCGACGGGATTCCCCTCGTAAATTAAAACTAAAAAATAAACAAAAATAATAATTAAAGAGAATTCGGAAATGAAAATTAAAAAATATTTTAATAAATTGATTTCATAAAGAAAGCTGCCTCGAACCCACTGGTTAAGCATTTCCTTTGGAGAGTGTTCATGATGTTCTTCCAACAAAGCTAAACCTGAGAAAAAGGGGATTATTCTTGATACCATTTGTTCATCATGTGGGGAAAGCGAAGAGTCTATGGAGCACATTTTCTTTGACTGTCCTAGAGCGAGTAATATTTGGAGATTAGCACCCGTGTCCTGGAACATTATAAAGAGTGGCTTGAGAAGATTTAACAATTGGTGTGAATTTGTTTGTTCTGGTCCGCAAAAAGAAATCTTCCAACATCGAATTCAACTTTCAGTTTATATTCTTTGGAAGTTATGGAAGACGTGTAACCTCTGGCTGTTCAAAGGTGAATGGAGAGATGATAGAACTGTTGTTGAGCTCGCAGGGTTCGAACGAGCTGAATTCCTTGACAACTATTGAAACTTGCTTCCTTTTTGGCATCATGAAGGGTTTCTGAAATGCTGTAGGGTGTTGCACACCAATGCAGAGATCATCTACAACTGAATTTTCACTCATTGCTCTTTGTCATCCGAATTTCCTTTGTAGTTGTAGTTTTTGACATTGTTTTTTGATGTTTTTCTTGTCTCTTTGTGAGCATTGTCTATCTGTGGATTTCTAACCAGAAAGTTCATGGGCTATTAGCCTTGTAAAAATCTTTTGACATCAATGAAAAAAGCTACCCTTTCTGTTAAAAAAAAAAAAGAAAGAACCCACTCGTTAAACGCCATGCGCTCCGGCTGAGCAAAGACGGCTTATTTTATTATGTTTGTTCACTGATTTCTATTAAATAAAGAATTTTGAAGTCGGCCCAAAAAGGAAGAGATGTGTTTTTTTGGCCAAAACATCTCCTTGATTTTCTTTCTAACAATAAGAGCTTCTCTGACGATACTGATACTGAAAGCCATCGTTCTCTTTCATTCTCCACTTTTGCATCTTTCCTCTACATTGGAGTAATCAATAAGATCGAGGATGGACTATCATCATTCGAATCTGGTAACAACGCCACAACTTTTTTATCTACACGACTATCTGCATTATTTTTTTCTTACTTGAATATCATATGATATCGTAAGCAATTTCTCGTCTTTACACTACGTATACAAACCTATATGAATCCAACTATATCAACGGTTCTTCTCAGTGCTGCGTTCTAAAAGTCGACACACGCTGTGAAGCGTGCAAGAAACACACCATGGAAGTACTAGGTTCCCTCGATGGTAATAATGATCCTCCTTTTCACTTCTTCAAATAATTCATTAAATCTCACTCTTGCGTAAATATTGTGTGTATGCGTATCATCTATCGCAAGGTGTGTACGACGTAACAATAGACGCAGAATCTAAAACGGCTCGAATCACGGGCCAAGTCAACCCGCAGTTCTGCATAAGGGCGTTGGCGAGGTGTGGGGTCCACGCCGAAGTCTTATGGGCAAACATAAGCCACCCTAGAGTAAGCCAATACAAGAATTCCTCCTACTACGGTTCGCCTTACTACAGCAACAACTACGGTGGATCTCGCTACGGTGAGCCCTACTACAGGCAATCGCTGCCCGAAGGCATGTGGCACGAGGGTTACGCAGGCAACCATAGGTATCCCTCGATGAGAAACGCTCTTCCCTACTACGGCTCGAATTATGGCTACGGTGCGTCTAGGCATGTTCCTATGTATCATCATCACTCTCACGGCGGGTATTATCATTAAGGCGTGGTTATTATTAGGGTTTTGATGATCATGGATTATTATTGTGATTTCTTTTTGTTGAATTATTGGGTTTTTTTTTATAACAATACGTTCGTTTCGGCATGTTCCTTTTTTTATTCACGCATTTTCTTTTTAATCGAGCGATTGAATGAACTAAGCGCTCCGATAAGAAAAGAAGGGTCGTGGATATCGTGAAGTATACGCGATTTTCGCTTTACCGACTACGATATGTAGTCGCTAAAAGCACCATTTTTTATAGTGTAATTATTGGGATCACGCCGAGAAAATAAATGCGACCAGATAATATAACGAACAAGTATACTGCGAAATAATTTTCCGGCGTCTTTATCTTGCTTATTTTTGCTGCTTCATCATCAATAATCAGATACAATCGACCTTAAAGACTTCGTTTTCACAAATTCTATAAGGGGTTATCGCATCTTCTCCTTCTATATAAACAATTCTGAAACCCTAGAGATCTATAGAATGGATGAGCATTTCTTGATGAGGTAGTTAATTAAGTAAAAACTGAAGGTGGGTGCGTAAATCTTTCTAATTCCTTACATTACCAGACGATTCGACTTGCAGACTCAAATTTTTTTAAAAAAAGCGCAAATAATTTAAGAACAAAAATAGAAGCGCAATCAATCGACAAGGGTTACAACACAGCCTTTCAACTCCATCAGCATTTATATTTGGGCAAGGGAATTTTCCCCGACTCGATGTCTCTGATATCTTCGACTAGCTTCTGATAGTGAATTTTGATGTCTTCGACGGTTTTACCCCCGCCGACCGCCTTAGCGAGCTTCTTCCATCGATCGGGGCTATTTTCGTCAATCTCAGCCAGCGCATCTTCGAACAGCTTATTTTGTTCCGCCGTCCATATCGTCGAACTCGCCTTCGAGCTCATTTTTCGACTAGGGTTTTTTTTTTATGTGTGTGACAGGAGTGTGTGGTAAATAAGCTTTATATATAGACTTGGAAAAAAGGTGTGGAGGGAAGAATTTAATTTGCAAGATAGGTAGACACTTAGCTGGCTGGCCTTCACTTTAGTTCCCCATGCAGATTGTTACTTCCTTGAAAAGAATGCGTAAGGGATAAGATTAAATTAGCTGGTTATTCCTTAAAAAAGGTTCTAATTCTCATCTCTAACGTGAAAATGCATATACTCAATTGGACCCCTTCGCACTTCTCTCGTGTCTACCTACTCTACTAATATGTTATAGAATATATTTATTTATTTTTTCAATTTCATGATTTTTCCCACCATCAAAGGTACTCCTTTTTACGGAATTAAATTATTCTAGCACTTTTAGGTTATTCCACCTCCTCCTTTTGTTTTTAATTTTTCGAAAATAACTGTTTACTTCTCAAAAATACAAACATTACTCTATTGAGAAGGGGATGTAGCTCAAATGGTAGAGCGCTCGCTTTGCATGCGAGAGGCACGGGGTTCGATCCCCCGCATCTCCACTTATTTATTAATCGTTAAAAACCATTTTTTTTAATCAAAATTAATATTGATATATTGGCGTCGAGATTTTTCCTCATTGATCCAAAATTGCCACACAGACGACAGAAGCCATGTCACTGCCTATCATCACTACCTCGCTGCTACCCACCGCACTTGCTCAAGAAGCTCAGCCCTCCTCTGCAACAATTTCCGGCCAATCCAAAACGAGCTTCTTCCACTCACGTCGGAGCGCCGCCGTCTTCCTCTCCTCGATCTTCACCCCTTTCCTACGACAGCCACTCGCTTCCTCGGCGTTCTCCCTTGGAATCTGTACTAACTACCACCGTCCACCACTCTCCTTAGCGCATCTAGTTTCGAAGTTGATTTGATTCATAAACTAACGTGCGTTCCTTGAAATGTTGATTAGCAGGACCAAAGGAATGGCTTAAAGAGCAGAAGAAGAAGACCGCCAAGTTTCTCTTAGCTCCAGTTGATGCGTCCCGCAACATGCTCCAATCAGCCTACCTCTTGCTTAGTATGTTTGCTTTCTAATCACGGTCATTTGTTTTCTTATGTGTTTATTGTGTGATTTGCTGATGAATGTTCGATTTTGTCACTAATTGAGCTTGAGGGCATTAGTATAGCTTCGAAGTGTGCTGATCACTGTATAGAAAATCGATTGACCTTCTTTCTTACTTAGGTTGTTGTATGTCTTCCAGAAGTAAATGTACTAACTTTGTTACTCTTATTCGGTGTGTTGTTGTAGTGAAGAGTGAAGGAGAGTTTGATGAAAATGATTTGGAACAAGTTCAGAGGTTGTTTACTTCGTCAGCTAGGGATTGTGTTCCTTTAGATAGAAATTCTTTGGTCGAGTTCCAAGCCAGCACAGGAGTTGAGGTAGCATCTCTTTTTCTTGAGCTTCAGACATATTTGAATCGATTTCAGCTTGGAATCCCAACGGTTGTAGCATTTTAGATAAGATATGGTTTAGTGATTACCTAGTAGTTTATCTTTTTTGTTCTGGTGAATTACACGTCAATGTTGGCAATCATTTAGGTTTGCACATTCCGCTTGATTGTGAAGAACGCCGCGTCTTTGCTTGATGATAAAGATCCACTCAAATTGGAAGCTGAAGCAGAGCTCAGTAATCTCATAAGGTTTCACGCAAGAAACTCTTTGGTCCTTTGTTGGGAGAGATGGCTATTTCATGTTTTAAATAGCCTTTCTCTATATCTTTTAACAGCCTTGGCGATTGCAGGTCATTTTCGTCGCTCAGTGGTATGGTTAGGGATGTTGGTATTTTACGTACTTCAGAGAGGTGAGGAAAGTAGATGATGTATACCATCTATTTCCATATGCTTATAAACTCTAGTGATTCATCCTTCTGAATGCAGGGAAAGTGTTGCTGATGCTCTTAAAGATACAATATCTTCGTTGAACAACTTTGAGCAGGGAATCAAGGATTGTCTTCAAGTGTAATCCCAAATTTAATCTGAGATGTATAACGTTATATTCTACTACGTTGTAAGAGTAATCATAATTAAACGTGATTATATTTCTTTCCAACACACTCCTAGTCTTGGCAGGAATTTTGTATGAATCAACACGAGACTCTTAATTTACCTGCATACTTTATGTCCAAATTTTATGCCTACCTAGTTTTATTGCACGTTTTTATTAATTTGTATTATTATCGAGTTATCTAAAGTATAAAAAGAAAATAAAATCTTGTTCCTTGCAAGAAGTGTCCCATATTAGGTATAGATCAAAAGATGGCAAGTTTGTTTAATCATCGGATGCCCTTCGAAAGCAGCTTATTTGGACTTCGAAGCTCGAACGATGTAATAGTTAATTTACCTCTATTTCATTTATTATTGCCTTATGTGAATCTTGAAGTCTACTTCAGATCTTACCGTATTTCCACTCTTCTATCAGTTAAAAACCTCAAAAGTTCACTCTTGCGGCTAGTTCTCAACTCTGAGCTGTATGTACTATTGCTTCAACTGAGCTGTAATTCTTAACTCTGAAGAAACTGCTTTTTTTTAGCTGAATTTTTTTCGTGTTTTAAGGGGGAAGAACTTGGAAGGGAAATTAACGGGTTTTGTCTTGAGATAGAGATTGATTGATGGCTATAGCAAGATTTGGGCGCCAAGTAAAACGCTCTTACCATTCATATGGTTTCTGCGTAAAGCTGTCGGCGGCCGTGATCTTGGGCATGTGTTTCATATTCGTGTGGTCTGCGTTCTCAAATTATTCAGTGACTTCTCAAAGAGACACCTTTGACGATATCGCCGAGCCAACTTCTGCATCTAAGTCAAAGGTCAGCGATTCCCAACTTCATTCTGACAACGTAGGACACAAACCAGTTCAAGAAAGTGGTAATATGCAGAGGTCCGAGCCTGGTTTGAAGAAAAAGGCAAGAGAACTGTTAATGGGTCTGCGCCTATGAAGCCCGAGAAACATCGGGCGAAGTTAGATTCTAAAGGAATGAAGAAGAGTGGTGAAAAGAAAAATGAAGAAAATGAGGGATCTGGTGCAGATGATGCTCAAAAAGAAAAAGAAAAAGATGAAACGAACGACAAAGAAGGCGAAAACGAAGATAATGAGGTCAGTGAAGCAGATGTTGATTTAGTCGATGATGGCGTAGCCTTAGATCAAGAAGCTATGGAAGAGGAAGAAGATAAGGAAGCTTCGGGCAATGAAAGTAAGCAAAAGAAGAAGAATTTGGGCCCACTATTCGATCCCAAAGCACGTTACACTTGGAAGCTGTGCAGCACAAGGAGCAAACACAACTACATTCCTTGCATAGATGTCGAAAGTGGCTTCACTAGGTTTCACGGGTACAGACATCATGAGAGGAGTTGTCCTAAATCCGCCGTTATGTGCCTCGTTCCCCTTCCTCGTGAAGGTTATGACCCTTTAGTGCATTGGCCAGAAAGCATAGTTAAGGTGAGTTTTCTTGGACAGTCTAATGTTTATGGGAGTTGTCTTAAATCTTACATGGCCACTGATTTTGATTTTGCAGATATTGTACAAAAATGTGGCGCATCCCAAGTTAACTTCTTTCGTTAAGACGCAAGATTGGGCCGTAGAGTCGGGAGAATACCTCACTTTTCCTCAGAACCGATCTGCAAGAAGAGCTGGCGTTCAACACTATTTAGAATCCATAGAAGAGGTGAGCTACTCAACTCTCATTTTCTATGCGTATTTTTTCTTCTTATTGTATAAGTTCTCCGTAATACTAGATGGTGCCAGACATTGAATGGGGCAAGAATATCCGCGTCGTCCTAGACATGGGATGTAAAGATTCGAGCTTTGCAGCCGCCCTCCTTAACAAGAATGTAATAGCCCTAACGCTCGGCTTAAAAGACGACTTAATAGACTTAGCTCAAGTGGCCCTTGAGCGCGGTTTCCCTGCAGTAGTTAGCCCTTTCGCTAACCGAAGGCTTCCCTTTCCTAGCGGGGTTTTCGACTCTATTCACTGCGGCGATTGCGAAGTCTCGTGGCATTCAAATGGTTTGTTTGTTTTTTTTTTTTTTTTAAATCGATGATTCTTGATATTTAGCGATTCGAAGTTTATATCAATCAACGATCTTTTTTTTTTTTTTCAGGGGGTAAGCTTATCCTGGAAATGAATAGGATACTAAGACCTGGAGGGTACTTCATTATCTCGACTAAGCATAGCAGTCTTGAAACCGAAGAAGGTTTGGTTTTGTTCCCTTTTATCTCTTTACGAATTTTATTACTTCATTTTTCGTAATCGATTCCTCTTTTTCCAGCCATGTCCAAGCTGGCGTCGTCCATTTGCTGGAATATCCTCGCCGATAAGTCCGATGAGGTCAGCGACGTAGGCATCAAGATATATCAGAAGCCATTGGCGAACGAAGAAAATCCCGCCCCTCTGCAAGGAGAACGAAAACCCAGATTTTGCCTGGTGAGAAAAGTCTCCATCTCATTCCAACAACTTTGGTTATGACATATTTAACCATGGTTAACCGCCCGCCCACCATTTAAAGGTATGTGCCTCTAAACGCTTGCGTTCATAAAATTCCCGAGGATATCGAACAGCATGGAACTGAATGGCCCGCAGAATGGCCCAATCGTCTTTACGCATTCCCCGAATGGACGAACAGCAGAGAAAAGCTAAGCGCCGAAAGCGAGCGTTGGAAATCTGTGGTGAACAACTCTTACTTGAGCGGAATGGGAATCGACTGGTCGAGCATACACAATGTAATGGACATGAAAGCCATCGGCGGAGGGTAAGAAGGAAACAACGAATACGCACGTTTTTTTCGTCCATATTTCAGATTCTTGATTTTTTTTTTCTTTTTTATTTTGGTTAAAGATTTGCTGCTGCGCTTTCGAGCTATAAGAACGTTTGGGTTATGAACGTTGTCACCTTACATTCGCCCGACACGCTTCCCATAATCTTCGAGCGTGGGCTTATTGGTATATACCACGATTGGTGCGAGTCTTTCGGTTCTTACCCGAGGTCGTACGATTTGCTTCACGCCGACCATCTCTTCTCAAGGCTGAAAAACAGGTTTCTTTTTTTCTTTTGCGAAAAAAAAATTTTCAAGGCTCGTCTTCTTACCGTTAGTGTTGATTCGATAGTTTGATTTCAGATGTAAACAGCCTTTAGTAATCGTCGTTGAGATGGATCGACTGTTGAGGCCGGGCGGCTGGGCGATAATTAGGGACAAAGTCGTAATTCTCAATTCGCTCGAAGATATTCTGAGGAGTTTGCATTGGGAGATTCGAATGACTTTCGCGCAGGGCAGAGAAGGCATACTCTGTGCCCAGAAAACGAAATGGCGGCCATGAATGATTGCTTCGAAGCTCTATCAGCTGTACTGTACATTGATTTTCAGAGCCTGGAGATTTTTTGCCGAGACATCGCAAAGGAGAGGTTTTTATTACACGAATTGATCCCACGGCTTAGGCCATTTGTATACTAATTTGTGAAGAACGCAGATTTTTCGGAAATGTAATAATATCAAGAACTAATTCAAATCTAGGCAGCACTACTAAAAACAATTCCTATTATTACCCCACACTAAACCCATGTCAAGAACATGTTTAGAAGCAGATCAAAATGAGATCTTTAATATTCTGTTTCTTTTTTTAATGTTAATTTATGTTTTTTTAAGTCTGGTCAATCGCATGTCGACACGTGTCGATTTCCATCCAAATTGACGGTAATTTAACGGCAGGACCAATTTGGTTCAAAATCGGCAATATCGGAATTAAATTGGTCAACGTGAAACATCATATTCACATTCTATTACGACATTCAAATATTTATTCCTAGACAAAAATTATTATAACAATAGAGAAAAAAAAAAAAAACTAACCGCCCCTATATTCGGCACATATACGCCGTAAATTCATCGACCTTTCTTCAACGTAGTCAAGAGACGAAATCGGACAAAAGATGACCGCCGCCGCCGCCGAACTTGTGCTGATCGTTCGCCTGTTCGGCGTAATAATACTCAAACTTGTCGAGAACCATCGAATTATTAGAAGAAGAAGCTTCTTCGCTTCCCATTATCATCGGATGGCTTTCCGCCCCTTCTGCTAATAACCGCCGCCGAGCGTCGGGCGTCTGCTGCAATCCCAAAGCAAGGAACTGCTGTTCAGAATCGACGACTCGAAAATTCGCGGCGTCGGCGTAACTCATCTCCTCCCTCGTAATAATAGCATTATTATTATTCGACTGCATGCGATGATCTTCGTCGTAAGAAGAATTCTCTCGAGCCAAAGCCGCTCTCTCAGGCGAGGGTTTAGTAGCCTCGTTATTCTCCGCCTCGCCAAACTCTTCCTTGTACATCTCCTCGATCATCGGTTTCCATAGACGCACTCGGGCGTTTATGAACCAGTTGGCAACCTGGGAAATAATTTTTTTTTTTACATGAACACTACTGTTGAACGATCAGTTCACCTAAAAGCTCAACCTTTAAGGAAGTGCTGCATCGGATATTTCCAGTATACACCCCTCACGTTTAGGCTGATTTCTTTCTTATTTAATTTTAGATGTGCGATTTTAATTTTGATGTGTGGTCGCGAGGATCTGACTCCATGCTGAACGACCACTCCGCCTAAAAGCTTAAGCTTAAGAACCGTATTGTAATTAAATCGACTAACCTGTCCCCTGCTCAGTCCCGTCTGCCTTGCAAGAACGAGCTTTTCCGAATCTTTCGGATACCTATTGAAAAAAAAAAGCGCACGTCGCAGATTAACGTTCAGAGCCCAACGCTGAATAGAAAGAAAAAAAAAGACGTGAAAATCAACGAAAAAAAAACGTACGGATGAAGGAAGTGCTCGAAAAGCCAAGCGCGGAGAATCGAAACGGCGGATTCGGGCAATCCCCTCTGAGGCCTCCAAGGCTGTCTCATAGCGCCGAACTGCTGTAAGGCCTTCTGCTGCCTTAACTGCTGGTCGACGTAGCGCAGGCGCGATAAAACTCCAACGCCGTTAGGGTTAGAATCGTTTTCGCCCAAACTCTTCCTCGCCGAAAGAATCTGCTTCTTTACCGCGTCGCGGAGGCATCGAAACTGTCGGGAAATCGTCTTCAGCGCCAAAGTCGTGTACGCCCTGGCGGCCCCGCGCCCTGCGATCGAGTCGAACGACGAAACCACGGCCTGCATTTGGTTGCAGTACTGCTTGTACCTCCTATCCACCTAATAAATAATAATCGCAAGACGTACGCAAATAAAAAAAACGAATTAGAGGCGCGCTTTAACGTCGTAATAAATACTATTAGGAATCGAAGTGTCCTTCCTAAAACCAGTTGGTAACAGGATGAGAAATCATCTCATATATATACAGTGGGTTGTGCCCATTAATTTTTAGAATCTCAACAAATACGTGGCCTCGTACGTACCTCGTCTAAAAGGCCGAAGAGCTTTGCGACCTTTTCCTGAAGGTCTTGGCGCTCGGAGGCCGAAAGCTTGGGATCGACTGAATTTTCCGAAGGAGAGCAGTCGAGCTTATTCGAATCGAGCTTGTTATTATTATTATTATTATTATTATTATCGTGAAGGGCTCCGCGAACGCTGACGAGCTCGTCGAGGAGTTGTTGGCCGCCTTGAGATATCTCGAGCTGTTCGTCGTTGCGTTATTGTCATCGTTGGGGAATTGGGCCGTCGTCGTCGTCGTCGGGAAATTGTTTACGACTTGTTGATTGTCGACGAAGGATAAGTATTGCAGGTTCTTTAGTTCCTCTTCGTCGTCCTGGCGATGATGATGATGATGGCCTAACGCTGAGGAGAAGCTCGAGTGGTTCGCCGAGTAGTGATTGTTGTTCGAGTCGTCGGAGGCCATCTGATGAAGGAGGGGTTGCTCTTGTTGAGATCCCAAAGTGAGAGATAGGCCGTAATTATTAGGCATTTGAGAGATGGCCGACGAAGGGATATTGAATTTTCGGACAAAAGATTTGTTGAGTATGATAGCGATGATGGCTGGAGGTAAGAATTGGGAATCATGTTTTCGTCGTCGATTGAATAGAACGAAGCCATTTACGGCGTTCGAAAATGATGGGATTGTTGTATGGTGGCCTCGGATTATTTCGAAAATTGTGTCTTCGAGTCTTTTGGATGAAGAAATATTTCACCTGAAAGTGAAGGAAAACAATATGAAGTTATGTTTCTAACTCGATGAAGGAAGAACTATGAAGTTCTGGGATTTCTTCATCAGTTTTGCTATAGCTCAACCGTGTGATCGATGTGAAGAAAAGGAGCATCTTTGTTGGAGAAGAAGAGAAGGGTCGACTTTACCAATCACCATCAAAAGCAAGCAGTTTTTCCTTGTAATAACTATTACCAAGCTCACAGCAGAAATCGAAAGGCGAAGAACTTCAAAGAAACTAAAAGTATAATTCTTTTCTTTTCTTTTTTTCAAGAACTAAAAGAAATTGATAGTACTATCATTATGAAGGGATCATTCTTTGTACTTTGTGTGCCCACTTTATAAGATGCAAGAAAGATTGAAACTGAGAGAGAGAGCGAGAGATGGTTTCATCTCCCAAAACAAAATGAGACAAAAAATGATCCCAAAGGAAACATACCAACCCTCCTTATCATTGAATAATAATACCAACCGAAATTATTATTTAATAAAAAAATCATTTTTTTTTTCAAAAGGGGTTCTCATAACAAATAAGAAAGATTACATTGATGAATCCCACAACCTTCCATTCTTGAATAAAATACGCAATAAATAAAATAGTATAAGCTTCTTCTCTATCGAAAAACTATAGCTAAGCTGTTGTGTTGTTAGCCTCTCACGGCTCGGATGTTAGAGAACATAACCACCAGTTGGTGGACATGAAATAAAAATAGTAATCTTAATCTTACAATTAAGACAAAAGGGATTAGTAATAAAATTCTTGCTAATAAGTTGTTGCCCTTAACCGTTAGTTAGGCCATGGTCGTCGGTTGAGTTGAATTGTGTGCTTGTTAATCTATTTATGAGGTGGGCATAGTATTTAATATTCTTTTTCTACAGTTTATTGTATTGGCTATTTTATTACATAGATGTTTATAGACAAATATAGTTAGTTGTACGCTTGCGTATAGTTAGGCGACAGGTACACACGTAGGATATATTTTATTTTAAATTATTCAATTTTCCCTTCTCTCTCTAGTTAATTTTTTTTTTGTGGTATTAGGTGGGGGGAAGATTATATATGAAGTCAATGAATAATACATTGAAAACCCACCTTCCGAGTGTATTAAATATACGTTTTAAAAATGCAAATATTAAATTGTTTTTCATCAAACATCATCCTAAATGTCAAATAAATATGACAAGAAACACGTAGGAGGGAAAAAAAGATCTATTTAATAACGTCAAGATTAGGTGCTTGTATAAACTATATAATTATAATCATGGTTTCCAACATTGGAACTCTTGACAACTTACCGATAATATATATATACTTGCTAATAATCTCGGAAAATGACAACTTTGGAGCTTAAATCCAAGTTCCTAATATGTCATTAACCTGCTACATCAATGCAAACAAGATACGTTTCTACGAAGAAATTACTATTAAAAAAATACGGATAATTCACCTAATGACAATTATTAATGAAAGGATTAGCGTGCGATTAAAAATATGTAAGATGGTATATCTAAGGATGTCTTGTCTTGTCGTTTCAGTTATAACCTAAAACATTGTCAATTACAAAGACCATACGATGCCATCAACGTTGTAGTATTATAGCCTTCTTTGCTGCCAGGAAAAAAAAAAAAAAAAACTATCGTATTCGTAAAAAACGAGATAAAAATACGTAAATACATACGAAAAGAGAAAAAATACTCACCATCGTGCGTATCGGGAGATCATATACCGTAACAGCCTACGTCTTTTTTCGACGTATCCAAAGTTATTTTGTCTCAGTTCAGATAGTTGAAGAACGTAATAAAACGTTCGAAACAGCTCTTGGGACCAACTTCACTGCCTGAATTTGACAGAAAGTAAGAAACAATTAATCACCAATCATACGAAGATCAATCGAAAAAGACCAAAAACACATCGCATTCAACGCATTAATAGAGTAAATTACAAGGGAAGTGCATTCGAAGTTCAAACTGTATTGTGAATGGAAGCTTTTGTTATGGATGAAATGTCGTTCTTGCGATAGATCACATCAGTTTGGTGAAGCTAAGCAAACATGTTTGTTACAAACAAGAGTTGCTATCTCATCTCACTTCATCTCAACTCCCGTGCTTTGTTCGGTTAGATATAATAATCTCTCGACGAAAAATTATTTAGCTAACGGAGAATGAAAGCATCATCACTTGAACTAACTAGCTAACATGCCTGTTAGACATTCAAATATACCAATTATTCCAAGTGGTTGAGCTTGAGTTTCAAACTATATGCCCTCAGCTCATGGTATACGATATCAACTAACGATGACCAACTTCATGTTAAAATACTATGAAAGTAGAGCTAGAACTTCTATTAAAATCGTAGTAAATGGGCAAGCAAGCATCCCATCAGATAAAAAGTATATAAGATAAGAAAAGAATCATTACCATGGATAGGCTAAGCTCGCAACTCTTCATCCATCGTAGATGATTGTGTTTTTTTAAGTTCTTGTTGTTCCTTCGAATTTCGATTAACATTGTAATTTCACCTTTGGTAGGCAGCAAACACTTCTTTTGCCACTAAACACAGAATCCTAAAGAGCTGTTGTTACAGCGGATGGCCAAGAAATAGGTAACCATCGGTACTTCTTTGTCCAAAATGAAACATAAGCGAGCAAATAGTGCAACCATTTGAGACTTGCAATTTTCAGACATAAGATGAAGATGTTCCATATTATTGAAAACCTTAAATTTATATCTTCAAGATTCCCAATTGGTGTGCCAACGAGATATAGTCCTGGTTTCAAAGGGATTAGACCAGCTAAAGCTTCAAGCTTGAAAATTTGATGTAGTACATGGAAACCAAATAACCAACATCGAAAGCCCAAACAGAAAGCTAAATCGTTGTTATACAGATATATGAATCAAATTGGGAGCTCATTATGATATAAATCGTGACTAAAACGATTCAAGTATGTAAAAGGGATATCTTTTACTTGTTTCGACGGGAAATCGCAGGTGTGTTCGAGTTCTGATGCAGACTGAGGATTATAAGATGGGAGAGGAAAGACAGAGAAAATTGTGGCAGAAGAAGATACTGAAAAAAGATAATTTGGGAAACAGAGTTCTGCGCCGGCTCCTCCACGGCCTCCGCCACCGCCAATTTGGCTCGCTCGAAAAAAAATCATATTTCCAATATTATCTTGGATTATTTATTTATTTTTTTTATTTTCCAAATTCCTAATTTGGTTAAAATTTTCACTTAAGATTCCGGTCCAGGAAAAAGTTTAGTTTAAGGACCAGATTTATGCGGTACATTTCATTGTTCTGCAGTACCACTTCATTGTTCTACACTACTACAAACGATCATTCGATACCAGTTCATATACATTTTTATAACACTTTTTTAAGTTTAGTCTTTATCTCTAAATTTTACAGATAAAAGGTCCTTTAAATAATACTTTTTCTGACAAAGTCTAAATCATATTTTAAAACTTTAAAATCACCTAATTCAAATATATACGCTTTTAACGGGGACCTACCTTTATGATTCCAGTTCTCTGATAAAAAACGAAACTTTTCACTACAACATATAGAGAAAGCTTTCGTATGCCAATCCGTTACCAATAGATGTTAGTAGGATTCATTGCATTGAAGGATGCTCTCAATCATCGTTATTGATTGCCCAGAGATTCTAAAAGCAAACTTCATTCAACATCAGATTAAACCGCAAGAACAACAAAGCAGGGCATCCAAAAGTATTTCATTACACTCCACACAAAAGCAAGCAGCAGATTATTACAATCCCAGGACTACGCACATCATAGTTTATTTATTAGGCATCAGATGCAGTTTAAGCAGAAGCTGTGGAGGTACTGTGAAGGCTAACTTTCGCCTGAAGATCCTCTTTCTTAGCACCAACTACCTTGTCAATTACTTTGCCTTCTTTAATGAACAAGAAAGTGGGCATAGCCTCAATCTCATACTCCTCTGAAACACTCTGCAGAAGAAGAAAGAATAAAAAAACACCACCTTCTTTTAGATTTCAATCAGAAAGATCCCTGTCCTAATCTCGCCATTTAAAGAGTCGATATTTGAAATGTGAGTATTGTGGGGAGGTATTAAAAGGAAGGGTGGTGTACCTTGAGCTCATCAACATCAACCTTCAAAAAGATAACCTCAGGCGTGTTTTTGGCCATCTCGGCCAAGATAGGTGCGATGAAACGACACGGTCCACACCACGATGCAGTGAAATCTACTACAACCTAAGCAAGAATTTGTTCTTAGTATCATAAAGCAAAGACTATGACTCCAAGAAATTATAAAATGAGGCCATCAAAGAAACGATTGCAAACCCTATAAAATCCCTAAACAAGAAACAACAAGCCGGCGTATAAAAGCGACAAAATCAAGGGTTCAAAGCTAGCCCAGATAGTAAATCATACCGAAATCATTAAAAAAAACACCAAATCAGATCATCTACATAGTACCCTAAAGCAAATAAAAAAGTTACCAGTTTCTTAGTCTCAACACCCTTCTGAAAGTGCTGCTTCCACACATCAACGGTGTGGCAACCAATGACTTGTCCTTCGCCGCTGGCCATCTTCGATGATTTCCTTCCGATCAAAATGCCGAAATCTACGCGTCAAAATATATATCGTTGTAGTGTTGAGATATAATCAGTTGTTTATATAGCAAATCAACTACGGTGGCCTGCAATTACACAAAATACACGCATGTTTGACTTAATTACAGATATGCCATTATCTCGAAAGGTGAAATTCGTTATTAATGATATTATCCTTTTTCTTATCTTACACGTCAAGAAGGAGATGTGGCGATTGATTAATTTAAAATAACACCAAGATCCTTATTTCATAAATCTTAAGTAATCCTATTTTGATTGGGAATCGCATTTACGTCGACTTGATGGATTTTGATATGAAACTTTTGTGGGCTCGTTTGTCCTATCAAAAGTATATTGAACCATGTTATAGAAGAAGAAATTGGAGGTCAGAAAGATGTGTGTATTGCTTATTTGTTTATGGCTTGTTCATCCCACTTCTTTATTTTTATTATTTATGAAATTAAATTAAAGGTCTTGATTAGTGAAGGAAACATGTATTTTGACCGATGATGTTCCTGTGAGAAACATATACTGAAATAAAATATTAAAATTCCAATCCTCAACCTTTTTCTTATTCTATAGAAGTCAATATGAATTTGGTAGTTGGTATATGGGCATGATTTATATATTATGTCATTTTTTTAAGTTAGATTCTTCGAGGATAAGAATCAAAAGCAGCTCATATATCCTTCCAGTCTTCCACTATTCTTGCAAGAGTCAAAGTTCAGTAAGTACACGTGTGGCCCTGCAAGGAAAGTACATAGAACATCGCTAATACATATCCCTTCGATCGAAGTTTTTTATTTAATTTTTTCTTGAGTTTCCATGTGAGTAATTGCAGCTCTATCTCTATCTCTTATGTATTCTATATTGTTTTTCTCCTAGAGAAGTGACACCATACTATATTCAATGCACCTTATTATTATATTACATATGCATTCAACCAACTCTTTTATGTTCTTCCCACATCTCGCATAGTGACAACCTAAGTCCCCACTTCACGCAATTAAATGCTATCCATGTCTTTTAGCCCACAGTATATCAATCTGCTGGTACTCCCATTTTCTCAAATTTAGATTAAATAATAATTTAAATTAGTAAAAAATGCTAAATTTGGCCTCGGAATTCTATACAAAGTCGCACTAAAAAAATTTGTTTATTATTTGTTCCAAAACAATGTCGTATAAAATCAGCCATCTTAACTCCACAATGCATTCAAATTCAGCTTTATTCTCTTACATCTGATCTCACTATACATAATAAAAATCCCATGTGCATGAAAATTTTTCCAACCAAAGTAATAATAAATAACTTATTATAAACGACACGATAAAGCCAAAATGCAGTGCCATGTAGCCCTGAACACCCTCTGCCCAAGACACGTAGCTAGTAATCCAAATAACACACACACATGCATGACCTTCTCTATATTCATCTCTCTCCCTCCCTCTCTATATATATTCCAAAATTCAATAACATCAACATATCATCGATCATCGTCGTCTCCTCCATTTCTCTCTTCAACAATTCCTCACCACCGAGACAAGACGTTACGCCAAATAAAATAAACCCCTCAAAAAAAAAAGAAGGCCTTTTTAAATGCTCAACAAAAACAATATGGCTTCTTCTCAAAACAAGGGCGCAGAAAAAGAGGCGAAGAAGCCTATGAAAAGGCTCGCCCAAGCAAGCTCTAGGAAAGGTTGCATGAGGGGCAAAGGCGGCCCTGAGAACGGCACGTGCACATTCAAGGGGGTGAGGCAGCGCACGTGGGGAAAATGGGTCTCCGAGATCCGCGAACCGAACCGCGGGTCACGCGTGTGGCTCGGCACTTTCGAGACGGCCCACGAAGCTGCCTTAGCCTACGACAAGGCGGCTCGCAAGCTGTACGGACCAGACGCTAAGGTCAACCTCCCCGACCACAGTCACCTGCTGTACGAGGATATAAATCATAATAATGTCCGTACTACGACGATGAGTAGTAATGATCAACAGCAGCAGATGGGCTGTTATTATAAACCTGCTGCTTCTGTGACGACGATGAACTTGTTCGATCCATCTCCGGCGTCGTCGACGGCGAGCCTTGGCGGTGGTGGGTATGTGAGCAGCAGTGGGATAATGGACGGTCTGAATGTGAATTTGCCGGCGGTGGACGACTCGCATATGTGGGAAGAAGCTGTGAAGGACACTTCGTTTCAGATTGTGCGTGAAGCTACAAATGCTGCATTGGAATGTGGGAAAGGCGATTGTAATGGCATCAATTTTCCATGGTACCTTTAAATTTATATTATTATTGTTATTATTACTTATAGCTAGGATATTAATAAGTGCTGTCGTCAGCACATAGTATGCATGACAAGTGTAATACGCCTCCACGTAATTAGTCGACGATGTGACGTGGAGGTTTAACGTGTTGGTATATTAGTTATTATTATTAGCCTAGGCATATATATAAAGGAAAATGTGGTATATATAGTTCTATAGTTATTAAAATTTATTAGTGTGTGATATATTATTGTTGTCTATGCGTGCATAAGTAAAATGGGGACGATTATGTCCCCTTTGTGTTAAGGTGTAGTGTTAGTGGGAGTTTTCATTAGTGTATGCCATGCAATCTTTGCATATATATGATTATAAGGTGTTAAATGTATATTCGAATAGAATAAAAGCGTTATTATAGCGTATGATTTGAGTTGTTCAAGCAAATTTATTTCGAAGGAAATTAATTATATACTGTTTTTGCTTCACCGTTGCCATCTTCAATATGTCGATTGATCTCTAATTGAACAACGTATATAATGAGAGCCCATTCACTTGGTTGTATAATTGCCCAGCAAATATCATATTTTTCTGTAACGTATACGATGATGTGCGTAAAATACAACTTAGGGGCAACCTCAATAAATCCCCTCTTTCCAAACTTTTCATCAACTAACTCCCCCATCTCATTTAATTTATTATAAAACTCCCTAATTCAAAAATTCATACACAACACTACCCATTTTACTGAATGGACGAATTTGCCCCTCATTTATAATTTTTTAAATCTTTTCTTCTCCAATTCAATCGACGACACCCACTTTGCCCAACGTTCTCAGACCTCGTCACCCTGTTTTTGTCCATTCGTCTTCAGCTCCTCGCCGACGGAAAAGCTCCTAGCCTATCCAATCACAGTGGGTTTCTCGGTCCAGGTAAGCTAGGTAAGTTTTCTGTTTTTTTCCACCGATGGTTACTCGTCGGAGGTCTTGACTCGAGCTTACGGACTTGAGCTCGATCGAACGGAGTTGAATCTCGACATGGGCCAAGCACAGAAGCTATTTGACCTCAAAGGGAGTCGTGCTGTGGACTTATGTGTCGATGGGTATGGGCAAAACTGGAAACCTAAAGAAAGCGAGAAGGAGTTGTTCGACGAAATGCCTGAAAAGAAACATCGTCTCATTGAGCTCGATAATGTCCGCCTTCGTCAGAGCAGGAGATTACAAGCAAGCGCTACACAGAACGATGCAAGAATCAGAGTCCTCCATTCGCAACGAGTCGATCCTCATCAGCAGGCTCACTGCGTGTGCCCATCTGTGCTCGCTTGCTCACGACTCGTCGGTCCACTCTTACTAACTTCATTTAGTTGGCAACTTCAGATAAGAGGTGGATTATTTGGTACTGTTCAAGTGTTGAAACATGTTTTCTAATAACTGTTCAAGTGTTTGAAACATGTTTTGGTACTACAAAAAAATAAATATAGGTACTGTAAAAAACAAACATAGGTACTGTATCCTTTATCTTTGGTGCATGCAGTTTTTATGATTCAGTGGGTTTACTGTATATATTGTCATCGTGACTCAGTTGCTGTATTTTTTGTACTACAAACGTCCACATGTTGGTATTGCCAAACGTCTTATATTGGCACCACAAACTAGAGCTAGCGTATTTCGACGCGTTCGCCAGGTACGTAAAAGGTACTACAAATTACCTACGAAGTGTACTACAACATAGATGTTTATGGTACTGCAAACAACCATGTTGTGGTATTGTAAACGTGTATATATGGTACTACAAATTAGAGAGCGTATTTCAACGTCGTTCGGATTATTTTTTGGTCCGTGAGTACGTTACCATGGTTAATATACTAAGTTGATCGTCTGGTACTACAATAGCCTAAGTTATGGTACTGCAATCATCCACATGTTGGTACTTCAAATGTCTATATATTGGTAGCAAAAATCAGGGCTAGCGTATTCGACGCCGTTCGCCCAATACGTAAAAGATACTACAAACTACCAACCAAGGGTACTTCAATAGAGACGTTTTGGTACTGCAAAGAACCATGTCGTGGTACTGCAGACGTATATATTGGTACTACAAATTAGAGAGCGTATTTCGATGTCACCAGTGTGTTAATTTTTATTGTGTGCCGTATTTTGGAAGTTTACATGGCTTATTTGCACAATAATCTACGTGTTTTCGATAATTAAAAACCTAGTACGACAAAGATACTACAAGTAACCTACGGATGGTAATACACTAGCATATATATGGTACTACGTGAAAGATACTACAAACAACATACAGATGGTACTACGATATCATATGTTATGTACTACAGTAGTCACTAATAGGTACTACAAAAGTGTTTACATTGGTACAACGATTAGGGCGTATTTCGACGTGTTTTTGACAATCAACTGAGGGGTACGACAAAGATACTACAAAAACCTACCAGTGGTACTACAATGGCATAAGTCATGGTACTTCAAATGTGTTTATATTGGTACCACAATTAGAGCTATGGTATTTTGGGTTTTTAGGTCTGTGAGTACGTTACCATGGTTAAATATAGTAAGATGATCATTTGGTATCATAATTGGCGGGTTGACATTTAGAATCAAGGATTATCACATTGAAATGCCAACTCCTTCTACTTAAATGATGATAGTTACAATCTTACTCCATAGTGAATATTTTCGTATGTTGGAAGTTAGTGTATGTTTTATGTTGTCATATGTTAATTTTGTTATTTGCCACATTATGTAGGCTCTCAGGCGATTAATTGCTCAGAATCTACGTGTTTTCGACAATCAAAATAATGGTACGGCGAAGGTACTACAAAAAACCTACGGATTGTTCTACAATAGCATAGTAATGTTACCACAAAAGTTCATATGTAGGTACCCACAAAGTGTTTATATTGGTACCACAAATTAGTTTTGAAGTATTTCAACGTTGTTCGCCCGGTACGTAAAAGATACTACAAACAACCTAGAGATAGTACTGCGATAGCATATGTTATGGTACTACGGAAGCGTATAGTATGGTACTACACGTGTTTTCGATAATAAAAACGTGGTACGCAAAGATACTACAAGTAACCTACCCACGGTAATACATTATCATAAGCTCTATGGTACTATAAATATCTATATATGGTACTACAAAATCTGTATATTGATACTACAAAACTGGGGCAGGAATTCCTATTGTTAGAAACGTGGTACGAAAAAGCTACTACAAGTAAACATACATATGGTACTACACTATCGTAGGGTATGGTAATATTGACATCTATATATTGGAACTACAAACATATGTATTGGAACTACAAATTTGGGCAGGAATTCGATTGCTAGAAACGTGGTACGAAAAAGATACTACAAGTAACATATGTATAGTACTACACTATGATAGGGTACGGTACCACGAACATCTATATATTAGATTAACTACAAACATATGCATATTGGTACTACAAATTTGGGTAGGAATCAATGCTAGAAACGTGGTACGAAAAAGATACCACAAGTAACATACTTGGTACTACACTATGGTAGGTACTGATACTACGAAACATCTATATATTGGAACTACAAACATAATTATATTGTACTACACAAATTGGGTAGGAATTTCGATGCTAGAAACGTGGTACGAAAAAAGATACTACAAGTAAAATTACATATGGTACTACACTAGCTTATGATACGGTACCACAAACATCTATGTATTGGCACCACAAATATGTATATTGATACTACAATTTGCGTAGGATTTCATTAGTAAAACGTGGTACGGAAAAGATACTACAGGTAACCTACTCATGGTACAAACTAGCTTATAATATGGTACCACGAATATCTATACATTGACACTACAAATATATGTATGGTGGTACTACAAATCAGGATAGGAATTTCGACTATAAAAACGTGGTACGAAAAGATACTACAAGTAACCTATGCATGGTACTACACTAACATACGATACGGTACGGACGAACGTATATATATTGGTAGTACAAATATATGTATATTGATACTACAAATTCGGATAGGAATTTTTCGACGTAGTTCGGGTTTTTTTGGTCCCGTGAGTGCGTTACGATAGTTAATGCTACTAAGTTGATCATTTTGTATCAAATAGTCAAGATGCTAGTAACAATATCAAATAGTCAAGATGCTAGTCCGTGAGGGGCGTGTCGGGTTATTCTTTCTACTTACTTGATGCTAGTAACAATATCTTACCACATTGTCAAGATTTCACGTTGCCATATATTTAATTTTGCTATTTGCCGCATTATGTAAGCTCTAATCCTTAGTGCTCAAGATTCTACGTGTTTTCGACAATCGAATGATGGCACGGAAAAGGTACTATAAACGAACTAATTATGGGTACCACGAAAGCATAATCTATGGTACTGCAACAATCCGCACTAGGTACTACAAACGTCTATGTATTGGTACGACAGATTAAATTGGCGTATTTCGAAGCGCCGTTCGACACAGAAAAAGGTACTACAAACGACTAATTATGGTACACGAAAGCTTATAGTATGGTACAGCAAAAGTCCACATCTAGATACCACAAATGTGTTTATATTGATACTACAAATTAGAGTTGGCGTTTCGACGTCGTTCTGGTTACTTTTTGGTCGTGAGGCGTTACGATAGTTAACGCTACTACGTTGATCATTTGGTATCAAAAAAAGCGGGATTAACATTTACAATCAGGGATTGTTACATTGAAATTCAACTTTCTTTCTACTTACATGATGCTAGTAACAATATCTTACCACATAGTCAAGATTTCACGTTGCCATATTAAATTTGTATTTGATTTGCCGCATTATGTAAGCTTAAATCCTTAATGCTCAAGATTTTACGAGTTTTCGACAACCGAACGATGGGCACTGAAAAGGTACTACAAAAGACCTAATTTATGGTACCACGAAAGCATAGACTATGGTACCACAACCAACCATATCTGGGAACTATAAAACGTCTATGTATTGGTACGGCAAATTAGATTTGGCGTATTTCGAAGCCGCTCGCACGGCATGGAAAAGGTACTACAAACGACCTAATAAGGTACTTACAAAGCATAAAATATGGTACCGCAACTGTCCACATCTAGGTACTACAAACACTATGTATTGGTACCATAAATATATTTTTCGAAGCCGCTCGCACGGCACAGAAAAGGTATTACAAACGACCTAATATGGTACTACGGAAGCGTATAGTATGGTACTGTAAACTTCACATTTAGGTACTACAAACGTGTTTATATTGATACTACAAATTAGAGTTGGCGTATTTCGACGTCGTTCGGGGTTATTCGGTCCGTGAGTGCGTTACGATAGTTAACGCTACTACATTGATCATTTGGTATCAAAAAAAAGGCGGGTTAACATTTACAATCAAGATTGTTACATTGAAATTCCAACTTTCTTTCTACTTACATGATGCTAGTAACAATATCTTACCACATAGTCAAGATTTCACGTTGCCATATATTTAAATCTTGTTATTTGCCGCATTATGTAAGCTCTAAATTCTTAACGCTCAAGATTCTACGTGTTTTCGACAACCGAATGATGGGCATGGAAAAGTTACTACAAAAGACCTAACTATGGTACCAGAAAGCATACACTATGGTACTGCAACCAACCACATCTAGGAACTATAAACGTCTATGTATTGGTACGACAAATTAGATTTGGCGTATTTCGAAGCTGCTCGCACGGCACGAAAAAGGTACTACAAACGACCTAATTAAGATACTACAAAGCATATATATGGTACCGCAACCGTCCACATCTAGGTACTACAAACACTATGTATTGGTACCATAATTATGTTTATTTCGAAGCCGCTCGCACTGCACAGAAAAGGTATTACAAACGAACCAATTATGGTACTACGAAGCGTATAGTATGGTACTGTAAACGTCCATATCTAGGTACTACAAACGTGTTTATATTGATACTACAAATTAGAGTTGGCGTTATTCGACGTCGTTCGGGTTATTTAGGTCCGTCAGTGCGTTACGATAGTTAACGCTACTACGTTGATCATTTGGTATAAAAAAAGGCGGGTTAACATTTACAATCAAGGATTGTTACATTGCAATTCCTACTTTCTTTCTACTTACATGATGCTAGTAACAATATCTTACCACATAGTCAAGATTTCACGTTGCCATATATTTAAATCTTGTTAGTTGCCGCATTATGTAAGCTCTAAATCCTTAATGCTCAAGATTCTACGTGTTTTCGACAATCGAACGATGGGCACGGAAAAAGGTACTACAAAGACCTAATTACGGTACCACGAAAGCATACACTATGGTACTGCAACCAACCCATATCTAGGAACTATAAACGTCTATGTATTGGTACGGCAAATTAGATTGGCGTATTTCGAAGCCGCTCGCACGGCACAGAAAAGTACTACAAACGACCTAATTAAGGTACTTACAAAGCATATAATATGGTACCGCAAAAACCGTCCACATTTAGGTACTACAAACACTATGTATTGGTACATAAATTATATTTTGCGTATTTTCGAAGCCGCTCGCACGGCATAGAAAAGGTATTACAAACGACCTAGTTATGGTACTACGGAAGCGTATCGTATGGTACTGTAAACGTCCACATCTAGATACTACAAACGTGTTTATATTGATATACAAATTAGAGTTGGCGTATTTGACGGTTTGGGTTATTTTTTGGTCCGTGAGTGCGTTACGATAGTTAACGCTACTACATTGATCATTTGGTATCAAAAAAGGGGGTAACATTTACAATCAAGGATTGTTACATTGAAATTCCAACTTTCTTTTCTACTTACATGATGCTAGTAACAATATCTTACCACATAGTCAAGATTTCACGTTGCCATATATTTAAATCTTGTTATTTGCCGCATTATGTAAGCTCTAAATCCTTAACGCTCAAGATTCTACGTGTTTCGACAACCGAACGATGGGCACGAAAAGGTACTACGAAAGACCTAACTATGGTACCACGAAAGCATACACTATGGTACTGCAACCAACCACATCTAGGAACTATAAACGTCTATGTATTGGTACGGCAAATTAGATTTGGCGTATTTCGAAGCGCTCGCACGGCACGGAAAAGGTACTACAAACGACCAAGTTACAGTACTACAAAAGCATATACTATGGTACCGCAATCGTCCACATCTAGGTACTACAAACGCTATGTATGGTACCACAAATTAGATTTTGCGTATATCGAAGCCGCTCGCACGGCACGGAAAGATTTTGTGTATACTACAACTATCACATCTAGGTACTACAAACGTCTATGTAATGGTATCACAAATTAGATTTGGCGTATTTTGAAGCGCTCGCATGGCACATAAAAGGTACTACAAACGACCTAAATATGGTACACGAAAGCATACCTATGGTACTGCAACCAACCACATCTAGGTACTACAAACGTCTATGTATTGGTACGACAAATTAGATTTGACGTATTTTGAAGCCGCTCGCACGACACAGAAAAGGTACTACAAACGACCTAATTATGGGTACTACGAAAGCATATACTATGTACTGCAACCAACCACATCTAGGTACTACAAAGGTCTGTGTACTGGTACGACAAATTAGATTTGGCGTATTTTCAAGCCGCTCGCACGGCACATAAAAGGTACTACAAAAGACCTAATTATGGTACTACGAAAGCATATACTATGGTACTACAACTGTCGTCATCTAGGTACTACAAACATGTTAGTTCAGGTACTACAAAAAAACTGGAACAGAAACAAACAAACAGAGAACTCAAGATCAACAGCATATCAGTCCCAAAACACACATACATAACACTCAAACAGGTGGAGCGTGCAACTAAAATCGTCCGTAAGTATCGTCGGCAGCCATGAAGCCACGATACATTCAACGTCGACTTCATCAAGATACCTCGCACGTGCTACAGTCCGACGTGTATCGATCCATGGACAGTGCATTTTGTACCGCAAATCCACGCCCTCCAGATTCTGCTCCCTCGTGGACTCAAACATCGTGATGTCATCTCGTAATTCTTTTCTCGATTTCTTGAGCCGGTGGTTTTTTCAACTTCGATGCCATTTCTGCATGCGACAAAAACGAGAAATCAAATAATGAAATTACGGTACCAATTAACTATGTCATACGGTACCAAAAAAACATATACAAGCACCAATTCAATTATCGTATGCAAAAGCAACCGAGACTCATACCAAGATAGTCACAATGTACCTTTACATCTAGCAGCGAAATTAGAAGCTAAAAAACCCTAATTTGAATAATACCAAGTTCCTAATTTGAAGAACAAAATAGTTAAACCTAATTTTGCCATAACCCCCAAATTCGAGCAGTAATCACAAAATTAAACACAGCCCGACATTAAATCCTTCAGGAAATGCAACTATGAAAGCCCTAATCTCTACATTAACTCAAAACGCAAAAAACCGAAAATTAAAGTAAAAAAAAAACGGTGTCAAGAGGCCGTTTTTACAGTGACCGTTCTTACAAGTCGAATAAAGGTGTGTGAAGCCCTAAGAATCTCATTCGATGCTCGTTGTGAAGGTGAAGCTGAGATTCGTTCTGCTTTTCGTCGTCTGTTCGTCGTCGTTGTCTCTGTAAGTGAATTCACAGGTTATTTTGCAATATTTATGTTTTACAGGTATTTTTGTCCATTAGGTAGCTATGTGATATAATAGTTTGAAAGGGGAGTTTAGTGATAAATGAATTAAGAAGGGGGAGTAAGTTGATGTATATTTGGGGTAGGGGGGATATGTGTAGATTTGCCTACAATAATATTTTAATTGCGAAATATTAGTCAAATAAACTAATTTGTTTTTCGAAAAAAATATGTTACAGCGCCGTTATTACAACCAAAAAAGAAAAAGAAAAAAAAAAAAACAGAAAAGAGAACTAGAGAGAGTATAGTAAGATAAAAAGCAAATACAGCAAAGGATACATATATGATATAGTGTTTCAGAAAAAGGATACAAAATCATCTAACCTGCGAAGGTGAGCACAACAAGCCCGAAGCATCAGCGCCAACCACAGCAATCTCACAAACGCCGCACGCCTCCCCTCGCTGGGCGGGAACAAAATGCGCGCCGCAGTAAGGGCAAATCACGTCCTTTTGCCCCCTATAAATCGGTATGTAAGTGGCTCCACAAACAACGAAAGGTTTCCTAAAAGTCGTAATTCAGCTCGTAAGCATCGTTCGCATTCTCTCGGCGGCCTGACAAACCTGCCGAGCCATCTTCGCCTGATTCTCATTGCTCGGATTAGTGTCCAAAAGCCTCCGCGCAAAATCGCCGCGTAGCCCACGTTCTTCGCCTTGTAGCACACGGTCATGGCGTTCTGCAACGCCAGTTCGGGCGTGGGAAGCTGAAGTGTTGCAGTGAGTGAAGTAAGCCGCTAATTCTTGCTGACGTGGCGGGTCGTCCCTTACCTCCCTCCTCTTCAGCTCCATCTTCAGGCCGAGGACGTACTCTCTCGCCACGGCGATCAGTTCCTTCACTTCGTCCACCTCTCTCCGCCTCGCTCAACCACGATCAGAGGAATGGCGTGGAGGATGGCCGTAAATTGCTTGAGCCGCGTCGGAGAATTTGCCCGCGGTCGTCGCCTTGTATCCCGCCTTGAGCCTCTCGTCCAATTGGAGAGCTGAACATGAGGGCGGGCGGCCCCCGCGCGTTGGGGCCCCGTCGACTCGCTCCCGTGCTTTCTCCAATGCGAGGGAGACGACGGGGGCGGACGAAAAGGCACAGAGAAAAGCGTGGCTTCCCAGGTGAAGGTCGACGATTGGGACTTCAGGGGAGCGAAGTTCTTGATGCCCAATTGTCGGCCGAGCAGACGCATAGCGCATCGAAATTCCCGGCGGCCGCGTGTTCGGCGGCTAACGAGAGATCTCTCTCTGCGTCCAAATTTGGCTCGCGGGCGCGCCGAGGGTTGCGCTACGAACGCCGAAGAACGAGCGTTTCGGTGGGCGGATGCCTTCGGCGTTTCCATGTCGGGCGGGAGCTCGAGGTCTTCGAGGTCCCATCCTCCCTCGTCGGGGACTTCTCCTCCTCCGAGCGCCGAGCTCCAGTCTTCTCCGTTTTGCAAGTTAATGTCCAAAGACTCGCCCAGTCAGCATCCGCAGCTTCTTCTTCGTAGTATTCATCGTCTACGCCTCCTCGGCCACTATTATCGTCGAGGCCGCCCTCGAATATGCCCTTGCTCACCATCAACAGCGGCCAGTCCGCCGGCGCATATTACTGGGCTAGGGGGCGTAAGTAGGGAAGCTTTCTTGCCTCGTGTGAGAGAAGGGACGTTATCCCCGAGTTTCGAAGCGAGGCGCTCGGCGTCTTTGTTGAGGCCGTGGACTGAAGCCGTTATGTAAGCGAGAGGCAACTGGGAAGCCTTCTCCAGAATCCCGACTCTCGCTCTCTTACGTCACCGAGGTACAGAGCGTCGTGAAATTGGCCCATGACGTCTTCCTTGACTTCGGCGATCTTCATCATTTTGGACAGTTTGTCGAGATTTCCAGTGATTAAGTAGTGGAAGGATAGCCTCTCAAGTTCTTGGTCCTCTGATAGGCGTATTCGACGATACCAGCGTTTCCCTGACGAAGCGCCTCCACGCCCAGCTTGTACCAGTAATCCTTCTCGTCCGATCTTTTTAGCAGATTCGAGCGCCTTCTCAATGTTGCCGCTTTCGAGGCCAAGTTGAATCGACTCCTTTCGTCCTTCACAAAGTGAAGGGCGACTTGCGGAACCCTTCTTCTGCTGAAGGTAAGCGATCATGGCCTGCCCACAGAGCTCTGAGTTTCTGATCATATTCATCACCTGGTCGTATTTCTGCTCAGCAGGATAACTTGAAGACGTATTCCGTCGAATCAATGATTATGGGACGGCTTTTCCCTTCGCGGTCCAAGCAAAAGACAGTGCTGCCGTATATCTTCGTAATATAAACTGGGACGTCCAACGTTTTTACGATCCCACTATCACCATTAGGAAGGCATACTTGATGTGCGTCAGCGTAGTATAGATAAACACCATTGTCGTCCCACGCCCCACTCTTGACACGAATAGTCTCGTGGAGCGTGCAGCGGTGGGCAAGCCTTCTTATCAGCGACGACAATGGAGTGCTTGCTCAGCAAAGCAACACTCTCCTATCGCCCGACCACACCACATATCTTCTACTAAGGGGGTCTGAAGTTCCCCCAAAACGACCCTTTGTTAAGGTCAAGACGACAACCCTATCCTCAGACCTGCACAGCAGATTTCCAGTGCCTGCGTAGAATATAGCATCAGTACTGATAGGAAGAGGGCTCTTTTCACCACCTCATTTTTCAGGTTCTTGACCAAGACTTGGTTGGTGCTCCTTTCGAGCACAGCAAATCTGTTTCGAGCCACAAAAACCGCCGAACTTCCAAGCGCCTCTCTTTGCATCATGCGCTGTGGTCCGCCCCCTGCCGTTGCTATCTTTAGAGACGACGTAGAGTTCGTACGATCCTCCTTCAGCATCGGAGCAAATCAAGACAGCGTTCTCCGTCGGGCTGTACGAAAGGGTTTGAGGCCCTTGGTTCAGACCACTTGAACCAGGGCGGCGTATCGGTATCAGCTGAGCGTCTTTCTGAGTTGAATACTCGAAACAGCGCAAGAATCGGTCCTTGACGTAGAAGACAGCATCGCCGGCAACAAGAAAAGGCGGGGCGCTCTCTCTCCAATTTAAATACGATCATACCGCTATCATGGGCCGGCGGCCAGAAGATTCAGCTCGGGGTGGACAGCAAGAGTCCAGAACCTGTCGTGTTCCCTACGAAAAGTCTGCAGTGAGGTTTCTTTTGTAGCGTCCAGACACGGATATTCTTGTCCTCTGAATTCGATACGATGATGTCCTGTCTGGGATGGAACAGAACACATGAAACATTGTTCGTGTGTCTCGTCAGCGTGTCGACTTCCCATGCTTTTGTATCTGATAAGAGATAAAGCAAACGATATATCAAAAATCTAAAGACAAGGACTATCATGGACTTATAGTACATAATGAAGCCAAAGGTGAGGCCAAAAATAACCATTAGTTCGCCATATTTTAACTTGGCGGTCATCTGCTCCAGAAACTATCAAAGGAAGAGTAGGATGGAACGAGGCCCAGTTAACCCTCGATCATGGCCTTCCAACACATACTTAACAACAGCATCGACCCCGCCAAAGAAATCTGCGTTCATTTGAGGAAGGCGCAGTATATCATCAGCAGGGGAGACAGACTTTTTTCTCAGGAGCCAATATCCAGACACGAATGGTCTGATCCAAAAAGCGGAAACAACGAGATCTTCTTTAGGGTGAAAGGAGGCACACATTACGTAATGATTGTGCCCAGTCAACACAGAAATGCAAGTCCGCGACTGCCAATTCCATATTCGAATCGTCTGGTCATCGCTTGCACTTACAATCCACGGATATTCGTGATGAAACTGAACCGTGCGGATGTAATCGAGATGGCCAAGTAGAGTGAACAGGCATCTGTGCAGTTTGTAATTCCAGACCTTGATTTTGTAATCATCACCTGCAATGTGTATGCCCATAAACTCAGCAAAATAGCAAATCTTCTACTCAAAAAATAAACAAATGAACAAACAGTCTGTCATCTCCATACAAAGCAGAATAAATAAAAGGTCACAAATGACACATTATCTGATGATCCATCAGGTGGAAGAAGAAAAAGAGGACGATAACCTACTGTAATTTAAAGCAACTCAAATGTCAATGAGCACTCTACATAATAATGAAATCCAAATCATCGACGCATGCTTATGTCTTTGCAATAATTCTCCATCAACCAAAGTCACGACGACCCCAAACATAGCACCTCATAGACCACCTTGATCCCGCAGATCCAACCACAAACCAATCACCAAACAGATCACGGTTGTGTATAAAAAATCATTAATAACTCGACAACCAATCTAAAAAAAAAACAAACTGAACGAGAGAATTCACTCCAGAAACAAAAAGTGCTGAGAATTGTGAAAATGGACGGCACGAACTGGGCCATCATGCTCGTCGAAGCGATCAATGAGCGTTCCCATTCTGTAATCCCATAGCTGGATCACACCACTGTGAAGACTCGCCAAGATCCACGCCCTCTTGATATGAAAACTCAGGCCTTTAACTCGGTTACTCTTCGTCTCGAACTTCGTCAACATTTTCAGATAGATCTGTAGCTGCTTCGAACCTGATTCTTGCGATTGGAGATGTCCAATGTCACTTCGATCTCTGAAGAAATAGGGAAAATATCACAATGCTTATATCACCACGTTTGATGTTTTGAGAATTGAGAATGAGACGAAGAGAGATGAGAGTAGAATTGAATTTTTCTTTTGTAGATTTTCTTTAATTTCAATTATGAGATTTTGCGTTTTAAGTTATGTGGTAAATTTATAGGGTGTGTGATTTCGGGTTAATGGTTTTCATTGGACGGGTGACATTACATTGACGAAGACTTTGTTTTTTATATTTTTTTTCCATGCTTGTACAATTCAATTAAATGAATTATCTGTCGAAAATAGATGGCTCGAATATCTATTTTCTTACTTTATTGTCTGTCATACGAATATGGGTTTCAAGTTTGTATTAAGACTACCCCCACCAGGCCTCAATAATAAGTAACCAATATTGGGCATTGGCCCATAGAGCTCCACTTTAATTATTACTATTATCAAGGGTCGGGCCGATATATAGTAACATTATTTAAATCAGATTATTTAATCACGTAACGAAACTTATAAAGATTGTCAACGAGATAAATTACTCCCGACCACATATTATTCAAACTTATTTGAATATCATCAAAGGCTTATTTGCGTTTACCAAAGTATTCGAGTCAATTTTCATTAGTAGAGTGTAGACCTTTTAATTATAGTTAATAGTATGCTTTTATTATTCTCTTTGACCAAAACAGAACTACACATATAATTTCAAATATTGTAGCTTATTTATTCATTGATTATCAATTATAACCTGATTATAGAAATCTGTTCTCCTTCCCCACAAGTCAAAGTATCCTATTTCTCGGGGTAGGTGCCATTTTATGGTTCATATTAGGCCAAATTACAAAATTAAAATCACTAACTTTAGTCCTTTTCGTTTTGGGTCACTACATTTTATAATTGCAAACTTATGTCACTAAGTAACTTGCCTGATTTTTTTTAGGTCACCCGCGAATTTTCCCGGCGAAACTTTGCCGGACGTGGCCGATGACACGTCCGCGGCCACGTCGGATTTCCGGCAATTTTTGCCGGAGTGACAAGAAAAATCAGTTACATTACATAGTAACCTAATTTTGCTGAAACTTAATGATCCAAACACTAGACCAATAGTTAGTGATATAATTTAGTAATTTGGCCTTCGTATTATATCCTTCTTTACTTGAAATAAGACTAGATAAACATTTGAAATTAAATTTAACCACTTGGGACATTGTGTATAAAAAAGTCAAAGGAAAACAAAAACCCTCCATACCTTCGCCTTATTTAATACTCTCTTTCTCTGCGATCGAACTCAAAACATATCAATAGGATTCTAACAAAAATAATATAAACAATGGAGATTCAAGCCGTTCTTCCCTCTGATATCAAGCACTCATCAATCTCCGACCAAAATCCCACATCGGAAACTCCAAAAGATCGCTCAATATCACTACCAATCGTCGTCTCTAAGATCCACGCCGGCCATTTCAGAATCACTCTCTCCTTAGGCTGGCAAACGCTGCTATGGAAGGTTATTCTCCAATCTACTTCTCATCACCATGAGAATCAAGGTTTCTTTACTCGAAGATTCTTACCATAGCATGGTCGCTTTCCTTGCTAGCCCTCGTACTGTTGTCTATCTTGTACGGCCTGAAGTGCCTTTTCTCCTTCAACGCCGTCAAGGCCGAGTTCATGCACCACGTAGTGTGAATTACTTCTTTGCCCCTTGGATTTCGTGGCTCGTCCTCCTCGAATCCGCGCCGTTCGTCGTGCCCGCACGACGTCGTCTTCGTCGTCTTGTGGTGGTTCTTCGCCGTCCCCGTCGTCGTTTTGGACGTCGCCATCTACGGCAATGGTTCACTAAAGGTATTATAAAGAGAACGAAGAGCGATGAAAGGATTGAAAAAATTGAGTTTTTTTTTTTTTCTTAAAAAAAAACGGTTTTGAATTTTTATTGCAGGCAAGAGGTTTCTGTCGGCGGCGGCGAACCCGTGCAGTCAGCTGACGGTGATCGGAAACCTAGTGGGCTCACGCGCCGCCGCAAAGATGGACTGGAAGGAGGTTTCGGTGTTTCTGTTCTCACTGGGAATCGTGCACTACCTCGTACTCTTCGTCACTCTGTATCAGAGGTTGTCCGGCAGCGACCGCCTCCCGGCGATGCTCCGGCCGGTGTTTTCCCTGTTCTTCGCCGCGCCGAGCATTGCCAGCCTGGCATGGTACTCTATCTCGGGAAGCTTCGATACAGCTTCAAAGATGCTGTTCTTCTTGTCACTTTTCCTATTTGCGTCACTGGTAAGAGAAAAACACAAATAAAAAAAAAAGATAAAAATTGATTGCTCTTTTTATTAATATATTAATATCTCGCCACATCTCATATTCATCATCGAATTAGGAAAAGAGACGTAAGAAATCTTGCTTTTGCTTGCTTCATGGCCTAGTTGGATCGAAGACTTGGCATTTGATTAGTTTATCTTAATTAGATATTTAAAAAGAGGACAAAAGTACTATATAACAAAGGTTGCATATTCACCGCTACGACGATCTTGATGTCTTAGCAACTACTCTTGTTTTCTTTCTATTAATTTAATTCATCTATATCGCTTCAATTGGTGCCTTTTACATCCATGTACAGTGGATTCTACCCCATTTTTACCCTTTTTCCATATGAAGAAACTAATAATTTTATCTCAAAAATCTCATATATCTTTGTTATGTCTGTCTATATTTGTAATATTATGTTACACAATAGGCATGCGGCCATCACTTTTCAAGAAGTCAATGAGAAGGTACAACGTAGCTTGGTGGGCATATTCATATCCCATTACAATCTGGCATTGGCTTCGACGAGGTATGCCCAAGTGGTCAAAGGTGGTGTGCCTCATGTAATAAGGGTTTCACTTTCTGGGCTCTCAGTTCTAGTCTTGCTCGGTCTGTTGATTTTTACTGCGTACAATCCCAAATTGCTATTGGCAGAGGATCGCACTTCTCTTCTTTCCGCTGCAAATGGCGGCGGCACTCCTTTACCTACCCATATAGCTCATCATCAAGACCAAGACACCATTAGTTGGAAGTAACGTTATTATTCAATTGAATATTTTTTCTAGAGATGTTTAACTTTTCTCTATTGTTGTTATTGTATTGCCAAGTTTGTGTATATTATTGTTTTTTTTTTCTAGCCTATGTTACGATTACATACGTGGCAATCCACGAGTAAAACCAAGTTGTACTTTGTGCGTGGTTAATAGACGAACTCTTTTTGTTGATAGTGCGTCATGGACAAATTAAGTTAGGTTTTCCTACGTACAATTTATTGGGCAAAAATGAGAGTTACTTTGTTTCGCCACTAGAAAAGCATTTAAAAGAAAATTGCACGTTTTGTTTTCATGAGAGCTTACCTGGCTTTTATTGAAATGATGGTGTTGGGAACTATGGAGATCTTACCTACTTATTGTAACAATAGGACAATAATAATAAAAGAAAAGAGCGCGTATTAGCTAGGATGATAAGGTGGTTTACAAAAATATAGAAATTTATACTCTTATCAAGCCGTCATGTTGACGATTTCTATAATATATATTCTTTGTCTTGTCTAAATGTAGATGGGGTTATATTGTTACTGTTACGCACTTTGAGAAAAGGTGATTTTGCAATTGCAATCCAATGTGTTTTACCATGTGGCTCCCTTATCACATCTCGCAAAAATATTGATTGATGTGATGTAATATAAAATTAAAACTACTATATGGGACGGATCCGTACGATTACAAGATGATTACTGGTTAAAAGCAATCACACGTAGATTTGAATTGTATGTTAAAAGTGGTACTTACGCGGAAAGAACTTTTATTAATTTGAATACCCGTGCCATGCCATTTTTCATCAAGATAATGAAACTCATAAAGAAAATAAGAAAATCCGATACAAAAGCATATACAATGCCAAAACAAAGCTATATAACTTATACTATAACTTTTCAATGCAAGCTCACTCTCATACAAAGAACGAACATTAGTCGGAAAAGCTTGATACTTAAGCTTCAGTCAGTATGCATATAATAATTCTTGAAAGACTCAAAACACATGTTGACTGCCTTTAAATGTAAAAAATCACATATACGAAACATATATGCATTATTATATACGTTTATATCTCAACAAAGCTCTAGAAAAACACCATCATCACATGTGCTTGCTTCCTTGCTTAGCTATCATCTCTACTCTATCTCGACCTATGTAATACCAGCAAAATCAGATCTAAGACCGACCAAAAACAATGAATCTCTTGCACCATTATCTCCTCTTCCTCACCACATTACTACTACTACTACTCTCCTCAACTCCACCCATCTCCTCCACCACCCACCAAACGACGTCGTAAATCTGAAAAAACTAATATCAACCATAAACCCTAACTCAATCCAACCAAGCTCGTGCCTTGGCTCGTGGAACTTCACATTCGACCCATGCGACTCAATCTTTACACGCACTTCACATGTGGGCTAAGGTGCGACCTCATACTGTACGGACTAGCCCGAGTCACCGAGCTAACCCTAGACCAGGCCGGCTACAATGGCTCGCTATCGAACCTAACCACATTCGATCTCCCTACCTCGAAATCCTTAGACCTCTCTTACAATAACTTCGCCGGCCCAATCCCTGGCTCGGCCCTATCGAACCTCACCCTCTCCGCCGGCTCAGTCTGTCCAAGAACTCGTTGACCGGTCCGATCCCTGGCTCGATCGGCTCGCTCGTACGGCTGCGAGAGCTTTACTTGGACAACAATCGGTTCGTGGGTTCGGTTCCTCGTAGCTTTAACTATCTGTTCAGCCTTAAGAGGTTAGAGCTTCAGCAGAACCTCTTGTCGGGGAGTTGCCGAGTTTGAGAAACCTCGTGAATCTGTACTACTTAGACCTCAGCGACAACTTTATGAGATTTGGGTCGTCGCCGGTGAATTATCTCGACGGAGACCTTCTTCCTAGCTCGCTCGTCGAACTCTCTATCAGAAACAATTCCTTGAGCGGCGGCTTGGCGTTCGACGGCGGCGGAATGAGGCATCTCCAGGTGGTGGACGTGAGCTACAACGAGCTGACCGGCGAGGTGCCATCTTCGCTCTTCTGCCACGCGTCGCTCCAGCAAGTGACGTTGTCGAACAATGGGTTTGAGTTATTGCAAGAGAGTAGTAGTCGTAGTAGTAAGTGTTCGCACATGGGGTTCGTTCAGAGTGGGTTGGTGGCCGTTGACCTTAGCTATAATCGGATGAATGGGCCTTTGCCCGCATTTATGACACTGTTGCCGAGGCTGTCGGCTCTGTCTCTAGAGCACAACAGGTTCGGGTCGGGTCGGGCCGCCTAGTTTTCCATTTTTTTTAATATAATTTTTATTATCATTCATCATCGTCGTTATGTTCACAGATTCACGGGCAAGATTCCGGCGGAGTACGCGGCGAAGGCTGCGGGCGTTGGCCTAATCGGAACGGCGTCGTTTGGGAGGCTGTTGTTGGGCTGGAATTATTTATCCCATTCCGAAGGACTTAATGGGCCTAAGAATACGTCTGTTGATTTGAGTTGGTGGGTAATGCTTCTATTCTTGTCCGGGTAGTTATTATTTTTGCGAGGGGGGAGTCAAAGGTCGTTAGTCGAGTGTAAGAATTTCAACGTCAAGCCTTAATTAGCCACACAATAATAATACTTCTGACTTTCAAAACATAGAAATTAGTCAAAATAATCTATAGTTTAACATCCAGTATCATCCATTCAGGAACAAAGAAACAGATGCATAAATATATATTGAAGAAAGAGACACTACTAATACATGATTATCATACTAATGTTTCTGAAGCCAACAATCTTGGCTCAAGAAATGTGAAATCTCATCATATAATTGCCACCACATTGAGATAATATCATGCGTAGTAGGCACACGTTCCTGTAACAGTTCAGCAAACGAAATCAAGCACTGAATTAAGTCATTATATAATGCAAAGCCTACTTACCATAACACATTTACATTAGGTGAATGGACGATGGGCCAGTAACAGCTGCAACTCTCTGTGCACGGTTGGCTTCAGATTTGTAAAGTCCTTTCATTTCCTTCTTCACAACTCGAGCCTCGCGTCGTTCTAATTTTACAGCGGCCTGCGATAAAAGTGGAAAACAGATAGATTTTTCATGTTCAAACCACATGTAGATAAGCCACCTAATAAGATAAAGTGAAGGAAAAGCTGGGAGATATTCTCTACCTTCCTTTCTTTCTTTTCCTCCTTTGTTTCTTGACCCCGGCTTCTTGTTAGATGACTCGTTTTTCTTACCATTCACGTCGTGTACTTCTTTGTCTTCCCTTCACCAAGTTTCTTACTGTGAGGCAGGTAATCTACAGGAATTCTCTCTTTCCCTTTAAGAGATATCACCTGCGCTTCCTCGGATGCTTCGACTATAGTTTCAAACAGCTTCTTCTTCCTCCTCCTTGGTTCAGGAGCTTCAATTTTGCCGGGTGATTATCTAAAGTTGAATACGTCGAAACAATCGTTTCGCAATCCCATACTTCAGACTCGTCACTGCTTTCCTCAAACAAGTCCTGGTCTGCATGATCACTCTCGTTTTCATAGTTTTCGGCATACATCTTGCATTTTTGGATCACTTCAGCCGCTAGTTCTGGGGGTTCATTGTCATCTTTCTCTTTTCCATTTTATTATTCAAGCCATCCAAGGGACGGTCCTTAAATGCTTGGTTAAGCTTTTCCGCAGGATGGTTGGCACTCTTCGTCCTCATACATGCAATCATCGTACTCCTCTCACTGTCTCCACCATATTCTTGAAGTTCAAGCTACAAAGTAACATACGCATATTAAACAACTGAACCACAGTATCTAACATAAGCCAAGCTGAGAAATCAACATCTATGCAATGAACAAATAAACTTACCATGTCAAATTGCTCGTCTAGAGGACGGCGAGTTCTGGGATTCTCAGCACCAAGACAGACCCGTGATTCCTATCCTCAGCTACAGCCGAAACAATTGAATCCATATTTCGTACTTGTCCAACAGCTGATTTGGCGCCAGAACTCTTGCCTTCGTCCAAAACTTGACTCTCAGTTTCTTCCAACAGGTTTGCTCTGATAACGAAATCTTCCTCCAAATCCTCAACGTCAGACCCAACCTCGACAAGTCACTATCGTCCAGCAATGCCGCCACTTCAGGATCCAACACTTTCTGCAATCTTACATTAGAACTCTTTGATGCTACGCTATACATCATCCTGTCCATGAAATCATCACTTGTCTTCGAAATTTCAACCCTCGAAGCATCATAAGCCTATTGAATACACAGAGGACACAACCCAAATCAACTAAGCATAGAAACTTCGCTAGTTAGGGGCAATTAAAATCAGAACCGACACGCAAAAATGTTCACACGGATGCTTAATATCCCAAACTCAGTAATTTTGGACATTTTCAATGCAATAAGGGTTATATCATACCTTAACATCGTGAGGCAGTCGATCAAAATTAGCTTTTGGATTCTGATAATAAACCGAACCAGCGCCAGTGTTCTTAATCTCCCTGAGATGCTCCAGATAATTGTAACCATCATCAGGAAAACCTAGCTCCAAGATCTCCCTTCTTATATTCTCGGGCAAGGAAGAATTTGCTCCGGTAACACCATTACCGTAACCATCAGTGTCGCCGTCGTCTTCATCAGCGTCAGCAAACTCGCGTTAGGATCTTCTTCACTGCTGTCGTAATTACCGCCGTCTTCGTCGTTCAAGAAGGCCTCTGGCGTGTAGTCGACGTTGCCGTCGACCCGAACGAATACCCGATCCGACGACGAGTAATTCGGGTCGGACGTGTCTCGAGCCATCAGCTGGAAGGTCGCTGATTTCTTCTTGTCGATGAATTTCTTCTTTTTCCCATTCTTCGACTCTCTCAATTCTGAGATTTTAGCTGTGTGTTTGTTGATGACGACTACCAAGAGAGCTGCTGAGTGCTGAGAGCTCGAGTTGGGGGTTATAAAACCCTAATGGTGGGCGGTTTTTGTCACGTCAAAATTTATTTCTTCTGTCCAAAAATAAGAGCACGATTTTATGTTAATAAAGCGTTAAACAAACGTTCACGATGATATTGGGCCGGCCCAATATAAATTTTTCTGCCCATATTTAGATAGCGATAGGATACGACTAGGATACGACTTGCCAATTTAAGCTCAATTTCGTCGACTATGAAATCGGAGCAGCTCAAAGCTGATCGATCCACACACAGACGAAAGATTGAACGTAGTTAGGGTTCTGAGAAGTCGGTGCTGATCGACAACGATGGCTATGCAAGCTGGCATGGGATTGTCGAGGATCATCCTCATAGTTGGGGCTGGTATGTGCGTCTTTTGCTCTCTCTCTTTTATTTATGGCGTGTATGGGTTTGGTACGAGCTGAAAATATTTATACGGTGTGGATTAGGTTACACGGGAACTGTGATGTTGAACAATGGGAAATTATCAGATGTATTGGCTGAGATACAGGTACCTGTTGTTTCTTTGCTTTGTGTTGCTATTTGCTGTTTAGTTGCCGATCCATCGTACTCGATATTAATTATGATGTTATTTACACGGGAAGCGTTTACGTGTCATGATTTTGCAGTTGAGTGTTCTTTTTGTTATGTATCTATAAATCAATAGTTTGCTTTGGATTTATTTATTCCCTTTGCAATGAAACAGAGTTTATTCAAGGCGGAGAACCTGATTCGGACTCTGATGTTGCTGCTCAGGTATCACATAGTTGCACCATTCTTTTGCATTTCGCTATTGCTCCGAGGATTTTTATTTTTTTTTATTTGTATTTCATCAAGATGGCTTCCATTTCTGTATGATTCAATCTTCACTTTGGCATATGTAGGGAGATGGCAGCAAAACTTTATTGTTGTTTCTTGTATTTGTTGGGGAATCTGTTCATCTTCTTGTAGGATAGCCACTTACAAGTGTTATCTCAGATGGTCTTACTCTTGAATGAAATAGTAGGACTCGGCCTAGAACCTCGTCATAGATGATTATTCAAAATTGCATTGGCCATTTCACAGGTTCGTCGCTTGGCTATGGAGATTCGCCAAATAGCTTCATCAAGGCAGATTAATGTTATAAATGGGAACTCTGGCCAAAGTTAGTATCTTGTGTAAAGTGTCGGCCTCGTCAATGTTTGATATGTCTCTTGACTAATTCTCTTCACTCCCTGCTCTACAGGTAACTTACAGGCCATTGTATTACCAGCCACTGCTTTGGGGGCTCTCGGATATGGATATATGTGGTGGAAGGTAATAGAATGCAATTTGCTCTTAGGAATTGCTTACTTGGGTTGTTTCACTACTTCTATTCACGTAATATTACAGATTCAGTTTCTTTTCTCTGCATTCCACTCACTTTTGGCGTCATTCAAATTTAGGGCCTCTCATTCTCTGATTTGATGTATGTAACAAAGCGTAATATGGCCAATGCTGTTACGAACTTGACAAAGCATTGGAGAATGTATCTGAAGTGCTGGCGGTAAGTTGCTCGATTTTCCTATAATGTTTCTATATCTCTCATATTTGCGCATTATGACTGTCGTCAGGCTGTAGTCACTTGACTATCACTATCGCTCTAAACTTAACAGTGAACTATGTATAGTTACTTCTAACAATGATTTCTGGGCAGGCCACAAAAAGACACTTGACCCAGAGAGAAAAACTTGGACGGGAAGCTTGATGATCAAGTGGAAATTTCCAAATAATTCGTAATGAGGTACTAAAATCCGAAAATGTTTTGTTCCATTACTTTTTTAAGTTCCATTCCTGACTGTTTATGCTGAGCTTGTTGTATGAACCACTTAAGAATGTTGCAAATATTGGTAAAAAATTGTCTTACTAATTGTCGGGAAAATTTGAAACAGGTGAATGATGTACGTGGTGATCTCTCCCAAATCGGTTTTGATTGGATGAGATACAGAGAATGGTTTCGGGTTTGGTAAGATTATTATTACTTAATTACTTTTCTTATTTTTGGTCACAAAGTATGATTAATATTTTATTATGTTTTTATGCATTTTGATTTGTTGACTGCTTTTCTATTTTGCTCTCACATCTGGGCTTTCAGGATGGCAAGTTACTTTCATTGGAAGGCAAACAGGTAAAAAAACCTATGTTTCTTTTCTTTTAACTTAAAAGCTGATATCATGCGAAGATCAATGAGGAATACAAATTATCAAAATCCTTTGACCATTCAAAACATACAGTTTATTTTTATTTTTATTTTTTATCTCTGTAATGACGATTTATACCTATCATTTCTCGTACAGGAGCTAGCAAATGCCGGGGTGATGTACCTATGTAATATTGTTAATGGAAGAAAGGTCAAAATGCCAGAAATGCTTCAGGTTTTTAATTTCTCAAAGTTACCTTTCTTCGATTTCACAGTGCCTTATTAAGTATGCTGCCATGACTTTGCCAACCTCTACAGGAGATGGAAAAGCCAAAGGTGATAGTTTATCAGTAACATTTATACAAAAATTTTCTTGTTATTTTTTAGGATCAACTCAAAATCTCTGCTGAAACAGTCATCCGAATCCCTAATGGTATTACCTCAGCCCATCTCATCTAATTTTCCTACTTTGATGACGAGAGCGGATATTCGATTGCCATATATTCTATATACGTCTTGTTTCAGGGTCTTAAGGGATCGCCGATTCATTATCCCCAGGAAACAACTGTTGACGACGATGGGTAACAGTTTTGAAGATTCTAACAAGATGAACAGAACCTTATCGAGGTACATTTGCTAAGCTCATTCTCCATTTTTTCGGCAATATGATTTCAATGGGCAATGTTATGATAACTGAGAATTATCGGCTGCTTAGTTGATTTTTTAGCATTTTTTTCTTAAATTCCTTTGCAGGAATGCGGCAAGCAAATGTTGATTTCTGCGGTATGCTCAGTGCATTGACAATTGCCGCTACAATTTTGTAAATAATTAAAAACGCAGAACAAATTCATTGAATAAAATAAAATCTCAGTTTCATTGTTGTTTGAATATCCCAGCATTCTGAGAATCCAACAATGCCGTACGCAACGCATAATTACTAACAAATTACCATTGTAAACATTGCCGGAAGGTGATCGATAATGTCAAGATTGTCACGTCTGATAGAGAAAGTATTCAATTAAATTTGGAGGACCACTTTCAACATTGGAACATTTAATTATTTATGTAGTAGATAATGAGAATTCATTGCGAGAGGACCATTTTTCACGTATTGAGAGAGGGATGGTCCAAAATTATTACAACTATCAATTATTATTGCGTTACATTACATGATCCGAACTCACTGTCACAGCTCAGAAAAAAAAAAGGTCACAAGACTTTATGGCGACTATTTAATAATTTCATTGAATAAATAACATAAGAATGACATTCATAAATTCAATTCCGCAGAGTCGATGAGTAGTAGGTTGTTGGTGAGATGACTGACTACCTTTGTAATTGAATTATAATATTAGAAATTTTAACTCACTGACTATTCATATAATTTTTCTTGTTCAAAGTCTTTAAATGAAAAAGAAACACTCACGCACTTTGTGCAGATAGATTAATAGCGCAAGCGTGATGTTTGTAGTAATGATGCAAAAAAAAAAATTTAAGAAAATTCAAATGAGTGAAGCGTTTCATCGTCACTTTCAGCCTCTGCTCAAACACACACATGGCGTGGCGTTACTGCTTTTCTTCTGCTGCTATTTCCATCACCACAGATATACAAAGCGTAAATATATAAAAAGCTTTCGTCCATTTTTTATGTCAACAGTTAGCAGCAGTAAACTCCTCCCCTCATTCTCTCTCTACATCGTCCTCCTCATCGTCTCCACCTTAAGGGCGGCATGCGTCGTCTGTCTGAAATCGGAGGTCCAAGCTCTGCTAGCCTTCAGGCGAAATCTCGACGACCCACGTGGCGTAATGGACGGTTGGGATGAGTCCACGGCGTCGGCGCCCTGCGATTGGAACGGAATCGCCTGCGATGGGTCTGGCCGCGTTTGGGAGCTCGAACTTCCACGCGCCGGGCTAGCCGGGCAGTTCACGGACCGAGTGGCTGAGCTGCGCCACCTGCGCAGGCTGAGCCTCCACTCGAACGCCTTTAATGGGTCCATCCCACGCGCGCTGGGGAATGCGCCTCGCTACGCGCCGTCTACTTGCAGCACAACTCTCTCTCCGGCGAGGTGGGTTTTTCTCAGACCTCACGAATTTAGAGGTGTTGGACGCTCTCACAACCTCCTCTCCGGGGAAATCCCCGGCGACGTTCCGGCCAGCACGCGCGTGCTCGTTTGTCGTCCAACGATTTATCCGGCGAGGTTCCGGGAACTTCTCCGCCGGCCACCACTGCAGCTCCTCAACCTATCTTCCAACCGCATCTCCGGCGAAATCCCGGCGGGAATCGGAATGCTGCAGAAGCTACAGCAACTGCTGCTCGACGACAACCAACTGTACGGAACCTTACCTCGGCGCTCGCCAACTGTACGTCGCTCGTCCACGTCAGCATCGGAGGAAATAGGATCTCCGGCGTGGTCCCACCTACGATTGGGGAGCTAAAGAGTTTGCAGACTTTGTCTCTTCCAAGGAACCAATTAACCGGCGAGGTATCAACTTCTCTGTTAGCTCCGACTCAACGATTAGGGTTTTGGACCTTAGCGTAAACTCACTCACAGGCATAGAGAACATTGCTGGTAAGAATCCAAACCCATGTCTCAAAAGCATGATTGAGGTCTTAGATCTTCACGAGAATCAGATAAACGGTGTTCTTCCCGATTATTTATCGAATTTCGGGAGATTAAGGGTCTTCGATTTATCTTCGAATTCGATAACTGGGAACCTCAGAGACGATCTCTTCACTTCCTTGCCAGATCTCGAGGAGTTTAAGGTTGGAAACAACTCATTAACTGGTAATATTCCTCGGAGTTTAGCACAATGTAAGAGACTGACCGTCTTCGATGTCGGGGAAAATCATCTGTCTGGCCCAATACCACAGTTCTTAGGGTCGATGAACAGCTTAACAACGTTGATTCTTGGCGGGAATTCATTCGCCGGCTCGATCCCATCGAGCTTAGCCCTTCTCAGCTCATTGCAAGTATTGGATTTGAGCAACAATGGTCTGAGCAGCACAGTGCCTAATGAGCTGACAGGGCTCACAAATCTGACCACACTGAGCATAAGCAACAATAAGTTTTCAGGTCAGTTTCTGTTGAACTTCGAGCGGTTCAAACGATTGGAGGTGCTAAACATGAGCAGCTGTGGATTTTCTGGGACAATTTCTTCGACCATTGGGAATCTTATGAATCTTAGAGTCCTCGATTTGAGCAACAAAACTTGTCTGGAGAATTACCAGCAGAAATCTTCGGACTGCCGAGCTTGCAAGTTGTTGCCTTGCAAGAAAATTCTTTGTCCGGCGAAGTCCCTGAAGGTTTCAGTAGCTTATCGACCCTCAAACATCTCAATCTTTCGGTAAATCTTTCACAGGAAAGATCCCTAGTACGTATGGATTTCTAACATCGTTGAGGGTTCTTTCCTGTCCCATAATCGAGTGAACGGTTCCATCCCATCAGAGCTGTCTAACTGTTCTTTGCTCGAAGCCCTAGAGCTCAGAGGAAACCAACTCACGGGCAAAATCCCAGCGAGTTTTCGAACTTAGATGAGTACATGAGGCTCGATTTAGGCCAAAACAGTCTAACCGGCGAAATCCCAGAAAATATATCCAAGTGTTCGTCTCTCGTCGATCTGTTATTGGACTCGAATCAAATCTCGGGCAAAATCCCAGATACGTTATACAAGCTATCTTCTCTAACCAACCTCGACCTCTCTTCGAACGATCTCTCCGGCGAAATTCCTTCGAACATCGCGCAAATCCCATCTCTGAATCACTTGAACTTATCCTCTAACAACCTCGTCGGCGAAATTCCGGCGGGTTTAGCCTCTCGTTTTCCCGACCCTTCGGTCTACGCCAACAACAGAGGCTTATGCGGAAAACCGTTGAACAACACATGCAAGAACGCTAATCTCAGAAGAAGAAGAAGGAAGAAGCTGATTCTGTTTATTACAGTTGCTGTAGTAAGCGGCTTGGCTCTGTTATTATGCTGTTTCGGCTACGTATACTCTCTTTGTAAATGGCGCAGAAATCTCCGAGCGATGGGAGAAAAGAAGCGAAGCCCTAGTCCCAGGGCGAAAACGGGGCCCACGACAAGCTCGTGATGTTCGACGAAAAGATTACGTACGCCGAAACGCTAGAAGCCACTCGACACTTCGACGAGGAGAACGTACTTAGCCGAGGGAAATACGGTTTGTTATTCAAGGCTACTTTTCCCGACGGAAAGGTTCTGGCGATCCACCGCCTATTGTTAGCCTCGGCGGCGATCGACGAGGGCGCTTTTCGTAAATTCGCCGAAGCTCTGGGAAAAGTCAAACACAGGAATTTGACCGTCCTCCGAGGGTACTACGCGGGCCCGCCACCCGACGTGAGGCTTCTGGCGTACGACTACATGCCCAACGGAAACTTGACGACTCTCCTCCAAGAAGCGGGCCGGGCCCATCAAGGTGGCCCGGGCCCGTGCTGAGCTGGCCCATGAGGCACCTCATCGCCCTCGGGATAGCCCGAGGGCTGGCGTTCTTACACGCGGTCCCTATGGCCCACGGGGACGTCAATCCGAGGAATGTTTTGTTCGACGCGGACTTCGAAGCCCATGTTTCGGAATTTGGATTGGATGGGCTGTGCTCGTTCGACGGGCGGTCGGGTCGTTAGGGTATGTTGGGCCCGAGGTGGGGACGACGGGCCGGGCCACTAAGGAGGGGGACTTTATAGCTTTGGGATGGTGGTGCTGGAGATGCTGACGGGGAAGAAGCCCGCGGGCTTTTTGCCCGAGGAGGAGGAGGGTTTGGTGGGTTGGGTCAAGAGGATGCTGACGGACGGGCGGGTCGTGGATCTGGTTGACCCGGGATTGGTGGTGGACCTCGAGCCCGAGTCTATGGAGTGGGAGTTTTTGATGGGTGTGAAGGTTGGGCTGCTTTGCACAGTGGCGGACCCTATGGAGCGGCCTTCGATGGGCGAGGTGGTGGTTATGCTCGAAGGGTGTCGGGCGGGTCGTGGGGCGGGTTCTTCGGGCGACCCGACTAGGGTCTCTTCGCCGTCCTGATCTTTTTTTTTTTACTATTTTTTTTTTATTTTGGTCGTTGTTATTGTTAATTGGAGGAGCTAAAGTGAACTGCTTTTTCTCTTGGTCAATTTAAGGTAGATTTTTTTCTCTTTGGATTCAAATTTGTGATGCGTTGTGTTTTAGTTCTTGTTAGTGTTACATAGTTTTTGATTTAATTCGATGGAATTGTGATTTTGAGCCTTGGTTCGAATTTTGAATACGATATGGTCGAGTTGAATTTGACATTGACAATAGATGTCTTATGTCGGACAATTTCCATCATAATATCTCACGACGAATAAATTACAAGGTAATATCAAAATTCTTGTGCTATGAGTGGAAACGACGAATGCTTTCAACAATAATTTTGTCTCATTGCGGAAAAAAAAACGTTGATCAATGCGATGATACTAATTGCCGTATTGCTATTACATCAACACCACGTAGTATATTAATTAATTCATTATTTATGATATTGAATAACAGTAATTAATATTGTCGGATATAATATAATATAACCCATGTAGGTCCAGTAATCCCGAACATTGTACCCGTCACGTTGACATTTATTGCCAAATTCAGATGAAAATTCAAATGAAATGCAAATCTTGAAATTAGTAACATACTACCACGTCGGACTTTACAATGAAAACGTTGTGATTGCTCTCTGCCTAATCTTCGATCTCAGCGTATCTTTATCTAATAAGAATACAATTAGATACTCCGAATAAAACCTTGATATATTAATGTTAGATATTAAAATAAAATTGAAAGAAAGGAAGAAGAAAAGAAAACAATGAGAAAAAGGGAAAACATAAAAAGAAATTAGGACACGCGAGCTCACGCGACTCTCTTTCTTACATTCTTTCATATTCTCAGTTGCAAAATCTCCCAATGTTTTTTGTCTTCTTTCATCTCACACACACAAACACGCAATTTAATTTTATATTTCCTCAACGTAATCACCGCCAGTTGCAGCGGGAAACGCGCGACTGCAAGTGAAAAGTCTCTCGTAAATTCAGTTTCTTCAACGTTTGTTCGCGGTTTCGTCACTCAGCGGAGTTGAATATTTATTGTTTCGTTTTTTTTTTGATTGGCTCCTTTTTATCAGGATACGATTATCATTAGCTGAGGCCCATACTCTGTTTTGATGTTAAGTTTTTTTAATATTCATACGTTATTGCTGAGTGCTTCTCATTTCATTCCCCCCACCTTTTTCAATTGGAGATTCTTGTGCTGATTGAGGGTTTTATGCTGATGGACTCGTTTTGACTCGTTATAAATTACAATTCAAGTTTGTTGTGTGTTTATTTTTCAGGGTTTTTGATTTAGGTTGACTGCAGCTGAAAAATATCAGGTGATTGCTTCTTTGTGTTCTTTGTTGTTTAGGGTATTTCGAGCAAGGGTTAATTAAGACAATCTGTTTGAATAAAAGCCTGTTTGAGGTAACGGTCTTTGTCCTGAGATCGTAAAGTTTGAGTCTTTGTGAGGAACTGTCGAGTTTAGTCAAAGTACTCTCTCGGATTAGTACTTTAGTTCTTTCAATGGCTCATTCGAACATGAAGCAACCAATGGGTCAGAACTTTAACATTGGGGATTCAATCAACCATTCAAGGTCATTATCTCAACCCACTTTCTTCGGAAACAATTGCTTACCACCATTGAGCCCTATTCCTCCTAGCGAATCTTCATTAGCATCCTCAAACTCCAAAAGCTTTAAGGACGTCTCCATGGAAGAGATCGACATCAGTTCACGACCACCAATGCCTCTTTGTTTCACAGAGAAAATCACCCATTTCGAGGCAACGATGGTAGTAGTAATAATATTCTCTCCCTCCTCGTAAAGGACATCGTCGTTCGAACAGTGATGTTCCTTTAGGGTTCTCTGCTATGATTCAGTCCTCGCCTCAGTTAGTTCCCATAAGTGGTAAAGGCTTTCAGGGAAGAACGGAGAGCATGGGAGAGAGCAACAAGCCTGCTGAACTGAAGCTAAAAGAGACGGGTACGGTTAGTTACGGTGGTAAGAACAATCTCGAGGGCTTCGGTGATAAGAAATCTGAAGGTGAAGTGGTGGACGAATTGTTCAATTCGTTTATGAATTTGGGACATATGGATAAGGTCAGTGTTCCCAGTGGGTTCAAAATGAGTGGTACTTCTAACAGCGACAGTTTCGAGTCCTTGGGAGTCAAGAGAAGTGCCACGGGCGATATCGCACCACCTTCTCGTCATTACAGGAGTCTTTCGATGGATAGCGGGATTGGAAAGTTTAACTTAGGCGACGACTCTCCTAAACTACAGTGTAGTGCTGATCAGCTCTCGCCTAGCAATTCTTACAGTGATAATTCAGCCAACAAGCTCAACTTGGATCTTCCACATGGCGAGTTCACTGATCTTGAGATCAAGAAGATTATGTCTGATGATAGGCTCGCCGAGGTTGCAGTATCTGACCCAAAACGTGCTAAGAGGTAAGGCTCTTTTCGGAATTATTTAAACTCTCTCTCTCTCTCTCTCTCTCTCTCTCTCATATATATATATATATATATATATATATATAATTTTTGGGTCTCAGGATTTTGGCGAATAGGCAGTCGGCTGCTCGGTCTAAGGAGCGAAAGCTGCGATACATATCAGAATTGGAACATAAGGTTCAGACGCTGCAAACTGAGGCGACAATGCTGTCTACACAAGTTACTGTTCTACAGGTTAGTTACACTATGAGCGTTTGCTTATTACTAGATGCCCTATTACATGCTTACACATGCTCCCATTACAGAAAGACTACACTGAGTTGACCAATCAAAATAACGAGTTG
>JAPQWV010002049.1:0-65504 GCA_027422505.1 Craterostigma plantagineum | reverse complement strand
ATCAGTGGGTAACCGAGCTCGGGGAATACGAACATACAGTTCAGACCTCGAGTAGCTATTAAGCCCAAGCCCTAGCGGACTTTATTGTCGAAATGATGGATGAAGGACCCGCGGAGATATGGAAGATTTACGTGGATGGATCCTCTTGTCAACAAGGAAACGGCGTTGGGCTGGTGATCGTCTCACCCTGGGGAGAAGAAACCAGTTTGGGGTGAGGTTAGATTTTCGGGCATCCAATAACGAGACCGAGTATGAGGCACTATTGCTCGGAATGAGGACAGCCAACAGGATGGGATTAACCCGGGTACCCCTTATTCTGACTCGCAGCTGGTAGTTCAACAAACAGAGGGAAAGTTCGTCATCAAGAGGAAAGGCTAGCCGAATACGTTATTTCAAAAGTTGAAGGAAAAATTCGGGGAATTCAAGTTAGTACTCATTACCGGAGAGAGAATGAAAAGGCTGATCGAATCGCCAAGTGGCTAGTACACTGAATCCACACCGAGGAAGGAGTGAAAGTAGAAAGGGCCCCCCAAATCCACCAGATAGAAGGAAGAGAAAGGTTAAGCGCCGAGGACTGGCGGTATGACCTCTATCGGTATCTAGAAGAGCAAGTTCTTCCGACGACGGGATGCAGGCCCGAGTCATCCACAAAAGGCGGGACGCTTCGTGATTATCGACGGGATTTTGTTCAAAAGGTCCTATGCTGGCCCTCTCTTGAGGTGCCTGTCCAAAGAAGAATCCGAGGAAGTCTTAGTGGACATCCACGAAGGAAGCTGCGGGAGCCATATTGGGGGAATGGCCTTAGCACGAAAGGCTATGCTGGCGGGTTTCTTCTGGCCAACTATGAAGACCGACTCGATCAAGATGGTAAGGGGCTGCCACCGGTGTCAGAAACACGCAAATTTGCAAAGAGCCCCCGCAGAGATGATGAAGGCGATCACGTCGGCATGCCCTTTCGACCAATGGGGCTTAGATATCGTTGGCCATTCGAGGGCAACGTAACGCAGAGGAAGTTTCTCCTGGTGGCGGTGGATTATTTTTCTAAGTGGGTGGAGGCCGAGGCCCTGGTCCGCATTACCGAAGCGGCAGTAATCTCCTTCCTTTGGAAAAACATATTATGTCGATTTGGCGTCCCGAGGAAGTTTTATAAGTGACAACGGGAGGCAATTAAGCGGACGTAAACTTAAGGAGTGGTGCACCCATTACGGGATCGAGCAAGTCTTCACCTCGGTGGCTCACCCCCAGAGCAACGGTCAAGTAGAGGTAACAAATCGAACTATCGTACACGCGCTCAAAGTTCGGTTGGGACGCTTGAAGAGAGCCTGGTTCAATGAACTACAAAGTGTGCTCTGGTCCTATAGAACCACTCCTCGGGTTGGAACTGGAGAAACCCCGTTCAGCTTGGTATACGGGAGTGAAGCCGTCTTGCCAGTCGAGATAGGACAGGGAAGCGCGAGGGTAATGAGTACTCAGATGACAACGATCAGCTTCGCGCGGATGAGCTCGATTTGATCGAAGAAGGAAGGGAAAGGCCGCGCTGAGAATGGCGGCGTATCAGAGAAAAGTCACCCGAGCCTATAATCGCAAAGTATGTTTGAAGAGGTTCGAGGAAGGGACCTCGTCATGAAGGAAATACAGCACAAAGGGGAAAGAGAAGCTCGATCCGAAATATGAGGGACCTTACAAGGTTGATCAGAAGATTGGGGAGGCCGCCTATTATCTGGAAGATATGGAGGGGAGAAGTTGGAGAGACCGCATAACGCTCGGCACTTAAGGAAATACTATCCTTGAAAGACCGAGCCCCTATCCTACTATACTACATGATTTACTGCTTTGCTTGCTTTGTATTTCAGTTCACGTAATTCTGTTGGTTGTTTATTCTCGAACACATTACTGGAATGAAGATTATCTATTTTCGTAAGATACGATTCAAGGTCGTGGACATAACAAGTTTAATTTCCACCAAGCGAAAAATTTCTCCATCGAGAAGAGATCTCGATCAAGGCCCTTGGATGAAACAAGGTTAACGAAAATTCCTCCATCGAGAAGAGATCTCGATCAAGGCCTTGGAGCAAGGTTAACGAAAATTCCTCCATCGAGAAGAGATCTCGATCAAGGCCTTGGATGAAACAAGGTTAACGAAAATTCCTCCATCGAGAAGAGATCTCGATCAAGGCCTTGGATGAAACAAGGTTAACGAAAATTTCTCCATCGAGAAGAGATCTCGATCAAGCCTTGGATGAAACAAGGTTAACGAAAATTTCTCCATCGAGAAGAGATCTCGATCAAGGCCTTGGATGAAACAAGGTTAACGAAAATTCCTCCATCGAGAAGAGATGTCGATCAAGGCCTTGGATGAAACAAGGTAACGAAAATTCCTCCATCGAGAAGAGATCTCGATCAAGCCCGGGATGGAACAAGGTTAGCGAAAATTTCTACGTCGAGGAGAGATCTCGATCCAAGCCTTGAGTAAAACAAGGATTTCTCCGTCATATAAGATAAAGAATTCTGCTGAATAGATAACCCCGGCGCTGGGGAACGGCGTGGGTAAGATTTTAGTAACAGCAAAGGGATAATTCGAACGAAAGAGCAAGATTAAACCATTCACTACAAGAAGAAAAAGAGAGATGACCAAGAGTGTTGAAAGGAAATAATGGAAACCAATAAACCCTACAGACCTCCATGTCGCTAAGGAAAAGACATGCAATAGCAAAACAAAACGCAAGAAGTCTACGGCCTCGGCCCCCGAGCGTAAGGAGTGCCTAAATGCCTCATCCGAGAAGGGGTGAAAGCTCCTTGAACGCCAGGGGTTTTTTCGCCGACGTGCCTCCAAGATCCCACTCATACAAGGAGAAAAAACTCGTCGTACGTGCCTCGGACTCTCGACCGGGTTCTTTCATTACTGGCCCTGAGCGAAGTTCTTCGAGCTCAGCTTGGAACCGACTAGGGATACTTTTAGAGCCGAGCAATCTCCCGGTCCTTCTCACTTAAAAAGGCTGTCAATCGGGAACAAGCATCCTCATAATACTGAATCAAGCTGCGTTGCTGGGAGTGACGCCGAAGCCCCTCACAAGAAAGGGAATAAGACTGAAAAGAAGCTCGGACATAAGGAAAGAAAGTAAGAAAGCAAAAGAAGGACGGCTAAAATAACCCACCTGACTCTGAGACAGGGCCCACCAGTCCCAAAAATCGGGGTCAGGGATTTTCGACAAATGTTTTTCTCGACGGGAGCCAAAAAGCCTTCCATGAGAGTTGAGAGGGGCACTTTCAGGCTCTAACAAAGTGAGGACGCGACTTGTTTTGATCCAATGGAAGTGCTCCGCGAACAGCTTGGCGTGGAGAGTCGAGATCCTTCCCGCGAGGAAGTCGCGTGTTTGAAGCAAAGCCTGTCGCCTCCTCCCAGGGAATACCAAAGGGGGCGAGTAGGGAGGTTTTGTTTTCGGAGTTTGAAGACGAATCCTAGAATGGGAACATGCAGTCCCCTTATCCATCGATGGAGTGGTGATAAAGAAAGTTATGGGAACCTAGGCAACTGAGAAGTTTAGCCCCCTCTTTGCAGAGAATAGGGAAGGAAAAAAGGCGAGGGGGCCGGAAGTCGATGAAAAGAGGAGTAAAGTCCGTTGAAGCTGGCACTGGCGAAAAGGTAATATATCGACCTAATGAGCCTCGAATTTATAAGAAACATGCCCGCGGAATTCGGGCCATGGTATTTCGAAAATTCAAATTCAAGTAGGCGGAGTAGGCGGAGCCGGCGCGGACCGTGGGTTCAAGAGGTAACGGCCGAGAAGTCCGTGGGCTGGGGGGTAGCTGAAGCCCGAGAGACGCGGTGGTTTGAATTTGGAAGTTCAAACGAGGAAGTTGCGGGTTAACACGATAAAGTGCAAAAGAAAACGCGTATCACAATAGGATTCAAAAGGAACGACATACTAATAAGGGTTCGGAAAGGAAAACATATTAACAGAGTCCAAAATGAAAGACAGATTAATAGATTTCTGGAAAGGAAAACATAAAATGGCCATGAGCGCGATGCTTAAGGTGGGGCAGCCGATCCAGCCTGACTTAACTCTCCCCACACTTGCTTCGATCTCAGCCACCACCGTACCGACCGCCGAGGCGAGATGTTCCTCCTCCTGCAAGGTAGTTCTAGGAGCCTCCTCAACTGTTCCACTGGGGATCGCTTGCTCGGGCGTAGGCAGAGGGGCCTCAGCAAGGGGTTCGGAGATCTTTTCAGGAGGCTCGGGAGCATCCTCATTCTCCTCACTCGAAGGAGTGGAGACCATCTCCTCCAGAACAACGCCTCCGGAACCTCCTCGAGCTATGCGGTCGGGTGGATATCCCCCAGGAGGGCACTCGGTGAGGGCCCGATCGACATCCAGCCAGTCGAGCTTCCACTTCTGCCCTATGCCAGCCACCCGAGTTGATGGACGCACCCCCAGAACCCGTGGTGGAAGTACTCGACGACCTGCCTCCCGTATGCGGACCGCCGAGTGACGCTCTCAGCTAGCTCTCGGAAATTATTCTCCGCCTCCTCGCGAGCGTCCTTCTCTTTGAGCGGTCCCTCTTTGCCTTGTCCGATTCCGTCCTAGCATCTCGCGACAGCTTCCTCAGTTCCTCCTCTTTTCATTTGAGCTCCTCCTCGAGCCGGGATACCTCCTCCTTTAATTTCGCCTCGGAATGGGTGAGCTCGACGCAGTCTTCATGCATGAAGAGCATCCTCTCCAGGGCCTCCGCCGCGCAGGCAAAACCCTGGTGGAGAGGAAGAGAATAACGAGGGGGTAAAAGGGACATGTTATGGGAGAGGAGACTTGTAACGAAAGCCATACCTGACCCATATTTGGGCAAAGAGTGGGAAGAACTCCCGAGGCTGCAACCCTGACAGATGGGAGCGATTGACTTCCGAATGAAAACCCTCATATACTCCACGCATTGAGCTCCGCGAGGGCGATGGAAATAATCAGGCTGCTCGAGAGAGTCGACTGGAGCGGAGAACCCTCCTCGGCAGCCCACGCTAGCTCGGGTACCGGCCTTGGCCTTTTTGTTCGAAGGGTTGCTGGAGGTAGCCGTCGTTTTCCTCTCTTCGGCTGCCTTCGGGAGCCCGAAGAGCTAGAAGCAACCTTGGCCTTGCCCTTGTTGAGGGCCCGAGTAACAAGCAGGGGGAGGCACTTGGGAAGAATCACCCTTCTTCATTTGCTCAGTAACTTGAGTATGTCGGCAAGGTCCATGCGTGAGTCTGGCGAGAAAGAACAGAGAGCCTGGTCAGGGACAAAAACGTAGAAAAAAAAAGAAGAAAACAAGAAGTATACCTAGTTGTCTATCACTAAGCCCTTGGAGCAATAACCAAAATGGCAGAGGAGATCATCCTTTACAAGCTCGGGCGCTAAAGCTACGGTCCCCGAGGACCTCCACAAACTTCTCCACGTCGGAATCTGGAACAGCCGGGAGAGGAGTAGACACGGATATGGACTTAGGCCAGGCATTAGTAGTGTCATTTTCAGGGCTCCCCTCGGGGGATCGGACTAAAAGAATTTTCTCATCCATCCTTGTGAGAGGAGGGGTTCCCGAGAAGGAATCTCGAGAAGCAGTGGAGGAAAAAAAGAACTTGCCCGGTTCTTTTTGGTTTATCTTCAAGAAGGCCAGAAGAAGGGAAAGAGAAAAAGGAAGCTGGAAGTAGTTCACGAGCATGGTTAAAGAAAGAAGTAAGCTATAGAATTTGGGTAAGTTGGCTAGGAGAAATTTGGTAGTATTACAGAGATCGACCAGAATTGAGGGAGAGGGAGACGAAGTCCCATGTCAAGCTGATCGAGGAAGAAGGTGTGAAAACCCTCGGGAGGTCCGCTAATTACGTCCCGAGGGCCAGGAATTCTCACTTCGTAAGCAGGAGAGAGGCCTGCCCGATCAATAATCGTGGAATGTGAGATTCCCGGAGGGACGATACATTCACTTCATGCCAGGGAGCTTGACCCTCTCGCGGAAATCTGCCATCTGGGAAGACCACTTGGACAAAGCTTTGAGATATACTTTCTTGCTCGGGTACCCTATAAGCTGAGGGGGGCGAAAAATATCCAAGTCAGGGAAGTCACGTAAGGCCTCTACGGCATCGAGAAACGAGGGAAAGAGCGAAGAGAGGAAGAAGATGAAGAGGAAGATGTTGGGGAGTCTAAGGCCAAAGAGGTTTCGATTGAATTGGAGAAGATGAGACCCCAGTGCCGTTCGTGATAAGTGACGGCATAACCCTAAGGGGATCAAGCAAAAGGGACACAGGCAAGAAATGAAAATGGGAAACGAACGAAACACAGACGAAATCGAAGACAGCGAACACGACGACGAACATTCAACGCGAAAATCAACACTAAAACAGATAGCCATAAATGAAAGAAAAAGAGGAAAAATGGGAAGAGACGTACCAAAAAGGTGGCGCAGAAGAATCTTGGTAGGAGAACGCCGATTTGAGGGAGACAACCGCCGGTGAAATGGGATTTTGCGCAGAGAGTTTTTGAGAGAGAAGGAGAAACAGAGTTAATGGAAACCCTTGGAGGAAAAGGGGAAAAAGAGAAGGAAATGAGACGGGACGTTTGGGCTTGGGATGAGTGACACGTGGGCTGACTGATGGACGGGACTTCATTAGGGCGGTAATATTCCCGCCCTTGGAAACGATGACGTGCAGCCCGAGAAGGGATGCACCAACAGCAAGGGACGGATAATGCTCGAGAGCTGTGGAAGAAGAAGAGCTCGGGACCTCAAGGGGACCGTCAGAAAGGCGATCTCAACACACGCGAGTTATTTTACCGCTAACACACGCCCAAAACTCACTACACTCGCTTTGGACTATTTTAGGGGGGGACTATTGTTACCCTCGGGAATAGCGGCTAGCGGTAAAATAACCCGCGACGTGAAATATCCCGCGTAGCGGAAGGCGGGAGGAGAAAGGACAGCAGGACCCGAGCGAGCCCCCGAGAGTGAGGATATTCCTCCGTGGCGGGAAGAGCTAAGGAGGCCCGAGGAGATGAGTTAGGATGACTGAGCCTCAAGACAAGTCCGAGCAGGAAAGAAGCCCGATCAGAGAAGATTGAGTAAGAGGGAAAAGTCGAGAAAGATAGTGAAAAAGGAAGAACGTGGGCTGAGTGGAATGGCCACGATCCCACGCACGCCCGCGAAAAGCGCGGGTGGGAGGAAGATCAGGTCCTGGCAGTGAAATTCAGGGTCGATATAAAAAGGTAACGGTGGGGTTATTCCCAGGTAAGCACACTTACGTCAAAGCCATTTTTCACTAAGCCTGGCACCTATCTTACTCCGTTGAAAGCCGAAAACTGACTTAAGCATCGGAGGGGCGTCGCCGGCAACCACCCCGGCCCCCTCTAACGTGTTTCTGTTGGTCTTTCTTGAGTGTCAGGTTCGGAGTGTTCGTTGTCGGTTCAAGAAGGTGCGCAGGTTCGTTGCCAAGCCAAGGTCGTTTTCAGCAGAACACATCATTAGGCTTGTCATCTCGGGATTTTGTTCTAGAGATGCTCTGTAAGAGAGCTCGCGGGAGGAGTCGTGAAATTCGAAGATTTTGAGTATGCAAGTAGGGTATTGAAGGAATTGTGCGAGTGTGTCCTGATGGTGTGGTGGACGACCAATCTCGGGATGATTTGGAGAGGTGAGATTGGGCAAATTCTCGAGTTTTGAGTAGGTTGAGCCATGTCTTGCACGCGCATTTGCATGTAAGAACGGCCTTCATTGGGATTCTTGAGAAGATTTCGAGGATGATATCGTACGGTAGGGTTTCAAATGGAAAGAAGGCTTCATCCATTTTTAGAATATCCACCCTTCCAATTAACAAATCTAATAACCCTAAATCTCAAAATTAGGCAAATTGCCAAAAATCAGACCAAACCAGCTAATAACACCACAAAATCTGGAAATTGGGTAATATTACATAATAATACAGTTGCTACAGTGTTTTTACTCAAACTCATACTCTATTTTCTACACTAATTCTATTTAACACTAAAATCAAATTCCATATATACTATCATAATTGACCTACTAAACTTTATTATATAAATTAAAAATTCAATATATTACATTATTACTATTTACAATTATTTAAATTATAAAATTAGCATATTATTTAAGCAATTTTTTAAATTAAAGACAAATATATAAAAAAAAGAAAATTAATATTATTTTACTCTTATGATTATTATTATTAGAATATATCAAATATTTCTAAATATAATGAATATATTATATAAATAAATAGAAACTAAAACTCTATTGTGTGAAAAATTGTGTGTACTCTAAATCTAGAATTTCTCTGTTAATGAACACAATATTGTGCTAATATAGTCCCAGTGGATTAGAAATGTACTCTCTTTTCTGTGTTTTACACAAAATCTAGTCCCAGTGGATTCGATTCCTTGGTGAAGTTGGTCCATGGAAAAGACAAAGGAGGATAACGGGGAAAGATTTCGCAGATTCTCCCTGTTTGAGTAGCAAAACAATTTTTCGTCACCCCAAGCAAGCAACAAATCGCCATTTTCGAAACCCTTCACGACACTTAAGTTCATATCATCTAACCACAAACGAATATAAACGGGGAAAACGCGAATAACATACTCTACGTTCCAAGATTTCGTCCCCTCCTCAAAATCGGCGCCGCTCGTCAAAGGCGTATAGTGACCTCATTCTCGGACGAATTTTCGCACAGGCAAAGCCTACCGCGTAGTATGCCTATGCTCGCGCAACGCTCCCGGGCGCTTCGAAGTGCGTGAAACTTCGATCTCGAGGTCGAAGCAACAAATCCCCCAAGAATCCTCAGAATATCTGGTCACCCGGTGAAGATTTCCGTCCACAAACGTCCCGATCGAACAGCAACTTAGTCAAACAACTGACCGCATGGCGCAGCGGTCCACGGCCACGATTCCTTGCCGAGGGCGTAAACCTGGGCAAAGGAGCGACGAACGTTCGAACTTTTATCGAGACGCCCTTCGAAGATCGTTACGACCTTGTATTGATTGCTCGATCTGCTCGGCTCGCCACAAATCCACAGGGGACGACCGAGTTGAAGAATGGGTCGGCCACTAATGGCCTCGGAAGCAACACATACTCTCGGGTGACTGGATATCGCTTCGAGGTTCGAAGGAATAGTAGGCAGTCGATCGAAGAGCAAATTTGAGCGTGGAAAATTCGTGCATCTCTGTGATTTCTTGGGAGGAATCGTGAAATTCAAAGATTTTGAATAAGTGCGTGGGGTTGCGGGAATTGTGCGGTTCTTTCTCGATGGGGAGGTGGACGATCAATCCCGGGGATGATTTGGAGAGACGGGATTGGGCGAATTCTCGAGTTTTGAGTAGGTCGAGCCTATATTTGGGATTCTTGAGAAGATGTCGAGGATGATATCGTATGGTAGGTTTTCGAATGGAAATAAGGCTTCGTCCATTTTCGAATTTCTCTACCTTCCAAATTCACAAATTTAGAACCCTAAACCTCGAAAGCAGCAGCAATTAAGCAAATTGCAGAGAATAGAACCAACCAATCTAAGAACACTAACCAACGGGGGTTGGTCCAAGTGGTAAGCGGTTTGGTATCGCTTAAGCAAGGTCTCAGGTTCGAATCCTTGTGTATGCAGCAACCCGTTTGGGAGCCTCACCTGCCGTTACCAGGTACGCGACGCGGGGCGAACCGGATTAGTCGGGACAACCCGAACCGGTCGGGTATTCGAAAAAAAAAAAGAACACTCAAAAAATCCGGAAAAATATGGTATAACATAAAAATGCAACAATGGCCGTAGAAACGATAGGACAATCACCCAACGTATAAACTGAACAGAGAAAGGATATAACATGGCGCAAAATCCAATAGCAGAAACTGAATTACCTGAGATTGGGGAATGCTTCCTGAGTTTGAGTTCGAGACAGTTTCGTAGTTTTCCTATCCCTAATAAGACGCAAATCTTATTTCAAAAATTTTTCAACTCGAACAAAATTTAGAAAAAAAAAAAAATTAATAATCTAATTTTATTTATTAAACCTATTAATTGTATAATCGTTTTAGGGTTGGCAGTCCCGCCCCGACCGGGGCGGGGACCGGAATAATTTTTCCCCGCGGGGATCCCCGCCCCGAACCCCATTATATAATATAATATATATATAATATTAAATTATAATTGAAATAATATTAAAATAATATAAATATAGGTTAAATAATGTTAAAATTAATATCAAATATAGATTAAATAATATATAAAACTATAATGTATATAAGATTTATAATAAAAATATATAAAAATGTATATATTATATTTAAAATATAAATTTTTTTGGGCGGGAATTCCCCGCGGGGACGGAGACACTTTTGTCACCGAATGCATCGCAGGGACAGGGACTAGATCCCGCCCCGGCCCCGTTGCCATCACTAATCGTTATGTTAATTAAAAACCATTTACACATCCAGTCTCCATACAATTTTTTCTATATAAATTTATAAAAAATATATTAAAATGAAAACGTATAACCCCTTAAAAAACAATCCAACTCCCAAGATAATGAAAGCCAAACAAAAAGCAGAATCATTCAGCGAAAGATCGCCGATAGTTTCTCAGGCGCACAAAAAAGCTAATATTCGTCTCATACAAAAACACATAAAACTTCAAAACAGCTTTACGTTATTCGGCTCCAAGTCCTTGAGTGAAACTAAGCTCGGCGTGTACGAAACTGCTTCGAATTTGCCTACGCAATCCACATTTTCGACTCGGGCGATGGCCTCGTCCCTAACAGAGTAGCGGAACAAATACTTATTCTCCAAGCCAATAACAAATCGCCATTCTCCAAAGCCTTCACAACGTACACAAATACACCCCCTCGTCAGCTGACGACCAATCAATACGAAAGGGGAAAGGGCTACTGCAAACAACATACTCTCTCTTCCAATATTTCTCCCCATTCCCATAATCACTCATGAGATACACGACGACCTCAATCTCAGACGTTTCGCACAAGCAAAGTCGATCCCTTACGACTCCCACTCTCAGCACATATGCTCTGAAACCCTCCCTCCGAGAATCCACAATCGGCGCTTCGAAAAGGTAAAACGTTCTGTTTCCAAGTCGAAGCAGAAAATCCCTTTAGAGCCCGTTAAGTCTTCGGTCCGCCAGTGGAGGTTCCCGTCCAAGAACGTCGCAGTGGAACCATCGCGGAACTTCACGAGCAAGTCGCACCTTGTGGTGCTGCTCGCCCACGATTCTGCTCCGAGGGCGTAGGCGTGAGCGAAAGAGTGGCGAACTAACCATTATTGCTCGGGATATTCTACTACTTCGTCGAAGATCCTCACGACCTTGTACTGATTGCTGAGTCTGCTCACCCCAAATCCACAAGGCACGACCCAGTCGAGGTCTCTGTCAGGAATTACTGGCATTGGAAGCTTCGTATACTCTCGGGCGATGGGTTGCAGATGAAGTAAGCATTTGGATGTGGTTTCTTGCTGCGTAGGAAGAGGAGACCGTCGACCGAAGAGGCGATTCGAGCGGGCCATTTGCAACCGTTTATCTGCCAGCAACTGCAGACAAACATGTCCTCACATTGGTGGTCTAGAACTTCTTTGTAAAAAATCTCGAGGGATGAGTCTTCTTCATACTCGAAGATCTTGAATGCATTCGTGTGGGGTTGTGGCAGCCATCGGCTTGGGTGATTCTTCGGCTGGCTCCTTCTTGACGACGGATTGTGGATAAGCAATTTGGGCGCTGATTTCGAGAGATGGAAGCGGACGAACTCTCGGGATTTGAGTAGGGCGAGCCACGTCTTGAACACGCATTTGCAGGTGAAATGGGTTTTGATTGGGATTCTGGAGAAGATATAGAAGATGATTTCGGATGGTAGGGTTTCTAGTGGAAAGAAGGGTTCTTCCTCCATTTCGAGTTACCTTCCAAATTCACAGATTCAAAACCCTAACCTCAAATTCCTAAACTGCAGCAGCAGCAGAGCAATAGGCAAACGCTAAGAATATCTCAAACCAAATCAGCTAATAACTCCCAAAATCGAAAACAAGCATGCGAAAATAAGGACAATCAACTCGACGTAATTAGAACTGCAGACGATAAGACCAAATCAGACGATAAACTGAACAGAAAAAGGCTGACCAACTCGCCTCAGCTTCCAAAAACAGAGAAGTGAAATACCTGAATTAGGGATGTGTTGCTCAGCGTCGACTGAGAGGAGAGAAGCATTTCGTAGTTTTTTTCTTTCCTAACGCATCGACTTGGTTCACTTTTGACTGCGATCAAAGACCTATTTCGAACTTTGGCCCGAGCTCAAACATAAGGCCCATTAATACTTTTGGGCTTATAACGCCTTTGGGCTTATAAAGCCTTTTGGGCCCATACGCTCATATCAATTATCATGCGACTTTTTTATGATTGTATTCGTCTCTTTGCAAATCCCGTCATGATTCTGATGTTTTAAAATGAGTGAAGTCCCCAACGTTAGATGTATAGCTATTTGTGGGATCGAAATATATATAATAACAAAAACGTATATGATCAAGAACCGTACCACAGATTAAAATCACATTTAGTTTTGAAGAAGATAACGATTAATGTTTGTTATGTATTCAGCGGGTCTTTTTCTACACTTGTATAAGTAGCAGAGTTTTCATTCATTTGTAAATTAATTTTTCTCCTTCATCAATAAAGCTTCGCTCTCCCATTATGGTATGAGAGCTTCAAAGCTGCTCTTGAAAAACACAGTCATTCAAAACAAGATCAAGGATTTTCTCAAGAAACACATTCTTGATACATCACCCTTGATTCAAATCTCACAGAATTCTTCCATTAGTTTGAAGAACTGCTCAATCTTATTTGATGACTTCGTCACTAGAAAAGAGTGACCAAAGGACGATGCCGTGGATTTCTTCCAAGAAGAACAGCTGAATCCCTATTACCTCATCACTCTGATAACACAGGCTTGGTGCTAGTGCATCAAGCTCTTACAGGAGACAATTATGCGTCTTGGGCAAGATCAATGGCCATCGCACTATCCGTCAAAAGCAAGATGGGCTTCGTCGATGGGTCAATTACTAAACCTACAGCAGAGGATCGAAGGTACCAAGCTTGGAGAGAAACAATGACATCATCATCTCTTGGATATTGAATTCCATATCCAAGGAAATCTCTGCAAGTATTCTGTATTCAGATTCAGCGAAGGACATTTGGGATGATTTGAGGCAGAGATTTCAAGAATCGAATGGTCCGAGAATTTTTCAGATCAAGAAAGATTTGACCTACCTGAGACAAAAATCAATCTTCTGTAGCAGTGTATTTCACCGATCTTAAGGGATTATGGAAAGAGATGAATAATTTCAGACCTCCATGTTGCTGTATGGGATGCACTTGTAAAGCAATACAGACGACATGCCGAACAAAGGAATTCATCGATCAAGAATATGTCTGGACCTTTCTGATGGGGTTAAATGATTCTTACAATCAAGTAAGGAGCCAGATGTTGATGATGGATCCTCTACCTCATATCAACAGAGTTTCTCCCTTGTAGTGCAAGAAGAAAAACAGAGACATGTTGCAAGTTCATCAGCAGACATAATGCGCCCAATGGCTATGTTAGTCAACAAGACTTCAACAAATGTTTATCCAGATAACTCAAGGGGAACAAATAACTCAAGGGGAACTGTGATTACAGCGCAGAGAAAGGACAGTAACAGAGCTTTTTGTGCTCACTGTAATAAGACAGGTCATACAATAGAGACATGTTACAAACTTCATGGGTATCCACCAGGGTTTAAACCAAGAAATAAGATCACTCCTCGGCAAATCAAATCTCAGCTGAGTCATCATTCATATCAGCACCAGCCCCTGGATACACTAGTGGTGACCCTCCATCTGCAAGTGATTTATTGTCCCAACTTAATTCCCATCAGATTCAACACTTGAAGCATCTCTTGAGCCAACCAATTCCAGCCACTTCACAGCCAAATGCAGTAACTTTCTCAGAAAATCCAGGTTTCTGTTTGACTTTCAATATACCTGATAAAATAAGTGATGTTTAATGGTTGGTCGATTCTGGTGCATCACGCTATATATGTCATGATTTATCCTTATTCTCGAAAATATATGATATAACATGCACACACATCTTCCTACCGAATAAGACTTCTATACAAGCCTACAGGTCAGGTAGTATCAAAATAAACCAGAACCTGATACTTGACAATGTTTTGTATGTTCCTGAATTTAATTTTAATTTGCTATCAGTATCTAGTATAACAGCTAGTAAGAATGTTCAGATTATTTTTTCAGCTGATCAGTTTTTGATTCAGGACATCAAGTTGCGAACTATGATTGGCAAGGGTAGACTTCAAGAAGGACTTTATGTCTTGAAGGCGGAAGTCACTACAGAATCAGCTAGTTATAGTTCATTATCTATTTTTGTGAATAAAGTTTCAATAGATACTCGGCATCATAGGCTAGGCCATCCTTCTTGCAAAGTTTTAGATGGAATGAGAAGTGTGTTCTAAACTGTAAAGATTTGAAACTCAATCATCTATGTGATATTTGCCAACGAGCTAAACAGAGAAAACCCTTTTGAATCAGAAAATAACTTTGCTTCGTCATGTTTTGATCTGATCCATTGCGATGTTTGGGGACCATTTCATTCCCCTTCTTATGATAATCATCGATATTTCTTGACTATAGTGGATGATCATAGTAGATTTACGCGGGTGTTTTTGATGAAACAAAAAATCTGAAGTTCCAAGCATTATGGAGTATTTTTCAAACTAATAGAAACACAGTTTAAGGCACAAATTAAGGTGATTCGTTCTGATAATGCGAAGGAACTACAGCTAACAAGTTTATTGCAGAATCAAGGCATGCTACATCAGTTCAGCTGTGCATACACACCACAACAAAACTCAGTGGTAGAGAGGAAACATCATCATCTATTGAATGTAGCACAAGCTCTTCGCTTCCAATCAGGTTTATCAAAATCTTTTTGGTCTGAATGTATCTTGATTGCTACATCCTCATAAATAGATTACCTTCACCCGTTTTAAGAAATAAGTCACCGTATGAACTCATGTTTTCTAAGTCTATGAATTACATTCTCCTACGTGCATTTGGATGTCTTTGCTATACTTCAACTATTAATGTCAATAGGGATACATTACCTCGAGCTAGGAAGTGTGTATTTTTGGGATATCCAATAGGTGAAGGGATATAAGTTATTAGATCTTCAGGCCAATGACATTATTATTTCAAGAGATGTAGTATTTGATGAAAACATATTTCCTCTTCATCACAATAACAGTTCTGATTCTGAGAATATAGATCCCTTTGATCACATTGTCTTGCCTAAAATTGCTTCAAACATAGATACGGAAGCACAACCTACACACCTTGTTCTTCCTACTTCACAGTCTAGTGAAGATGCCACGAATTCTGACCTTGATCGTGTAGATTTACGTGATGAGAATGTCTCAACTTAGCTGCTGAAAGTGAGTCAAGGGCAGAAATTGCTTCAGACCCACATGTTGAAGATGAACCAAATGTGTCTCTAGACATATCATATCCAGTTCCATCCTCTTCAACACTAAGAAGATCACTTAGACAAAGCAAAGCTCCTTCTTACCTCAAAGATTTTCACTGCAACACAGCCTCTGAAGTGGAATCTACATTTTACCCTCTGTCGAAGTCTTTTACATGTAACAATCTTTCTGATTCATATAAATCCCTTGTTTTAAACACTTCAGTTATTCAGGAACCCCGATATTATCATGAAGCCATGCATATGCCAGAGTGGATTCAGGCCATGGCAGATGAGCTGACTGCAATGGAAGAGAATAAAACATGGACAGTGACATGTCTACCTAGTGGTAAGAAATCTATTGGTTGTAGGTGGGTGTATAAAATCAAACACAATGATGCAGGTAAAGTTGAAAGATTCAAGGCAAGGTTGGTTGCCAAAGGGTATAAACAAAGAGAAGGAATTGACTATATTGACACTTTTTCATCTGTTGCTAAACCGGCCACTGTTAAAGTCCTACTGGCACTTGCTGCATCACAGATGGCACCTCTTTCAATTAGACATTAACAATGCCTCTTTAAATGGGGACCTTTATGAGGAGGTATTCATGGATTTACCACCTGGCTATAAGCCTCCTTCTACTTCATCCACACGTAAACAGGTTTGTCTCTTGCATAAGTCTATCTATGTCTAAAACAAGCATCTCGTCAATGGAATGCTAAGTTTTCTGAGGCCATGGTAGATTTTGGGTTTCATCAAACCAATTCTGATCATACGTTGTTTGTAAAGGGGTCAGGCCATCATTTCATAGCATTAATAGTTTATGTTGATGATATTGTTATCACATGCCCATCCATGGATGATATAAACGAGGTGAAAGCTTTCTTACAGCTCAAATTCAAACTAAAGGATCTTGGTTTTTTGAGATTTTTTCTAGGACTGGAAATAGCTAAGGTAGAACATGGAATTTCTGTTTCTCAGCGCCTTTACACTCTCAAACTACTTGAAGAAATGGGGTACCTAGCTTCAAAACCTGTCTCAACACCTTTAAATCCAAGCAAGCAACTTACTGAGACAGATGGAGACAAACTGGAGCAGGCATCACAATACAGGCAGATTATTGGAAAGCTGATATACCTAACATTCACTCGCCCAGACATATGTTTCGCTGTCAACAAACTAAGTCAGTTTGTGTCTGAACCGAGGACATCTCATCTTGTAGCTCTTCGCCATCTCCTTCGATATCTCAAGGGATCTCCAGGCCAGGGGTTGCTTATGCCATACGATTCTCCCATCCACCTAAAGGGATTCTCGGATTCAGATTGGGCTGCTTGTTCAGACACTCGAAGATCAGTCACAGGCTTCTGTACTTTCATAGGTTATTCCTTGGTTTCATGGAAGGTTAAAAAGCAGTCTACTATCTCACGATCGTCTACAGAAGCTGAGTATCGGGCAATTGGATCACTCGCTACGGAAGTACTTTGGCTTAAACAACTCCTCTCTGATTTTGGTTATGACAAGTTGCCCACTCCCATCATCTATTGTGATAATCGTTCGGCTATCCAGTTAGCGTTAAATACGAAGTTTCATGAAAGGACGAAACATATCGAGATTGATCACTTCATCAGACATCACATTCAACTTGGGAATTTAAACTCCTGCCAGTTAGCTCAAGCCTTCAACTCGCAGACATGTTTACTAAGCCGTTGTCCGGACCGCAGCTGCTTCTATTGTTATCCAAAGTGTCCGTAATAAATATATTTCGTCCACATTGTGGGGAGGGTATTAGATCAACGGTCAAAGTAGCTGAAGAAGAAGATAACGATTAATGTTTGTTATGTATTCAGCGGGTCTTTTTCTACACTTGTATAAGTAGCAGAGTTTTCATTCATTTGTAAATTAATTTTTCTCCTTCAATCAATAAAGGATTTTATTTACATTCTGCTTCGCTCTCCCATTAGATTTGCAAGGAAAATATAAATATCTATCAAATTGATTGTTATTATTGCATGCTTCAATTCCAAAAAAAAAACAATAAAAGGCGTGGGTTTAAAAGATAGCTCGTGTTATAATAATTGCCTGCTCGCATCAAACAGTGACTATTACGAAGTAACGGATGTGAGTAGAAATAATCAATGTACTAGGAAAAAAATGAGGTACATTTTGTTTTCATTGCCATTACACAGCTCTAATTTTTTAACAAAAGATTTAAGTTTTTATTTAGCACCAAACAAAGTACCACATGCATAAAAATTTAAAACGTGATGGTCCCATGAAAATTTAATGTTTCTTTGTCATGCTTGTCCGTATTATTTGAAATTGCGTGTTTAAACCTAGCACTTGTGATTATACTCAACTTATTGTTGACCCCGTTAATTTTCATAATATTTATCTCTCTGAGTATATATATAATATAATATATATACTCATATAAGTTGGTGCTCAAATCATTGGCCATAAATAAAAGATTGATCAAAGTTTCTAAAACCACGACATCTATGCTCTTTTATTATGCCTCAAGGCTTGGGGTAAACAGTAAAATCTTGGCCTGTTAATTTAAGTTAATTAAAAATAAAAGTATTAAAATTAAAATAAAACCACCCAATATATTAAATTCTAAATTTGCTCTTCTATTTTTAGTATGTATAGCACACACATATGGGTGTGCAAAACCACTAATAACTCCTAAGCGTCCTATTATCCAAATACCCACGAATTAGTCTTCTTTTAGAAATAAACAACACAAGATTAATGTAACTAGAACGAATTAATTAATGAAGTTTTTTTGGAGGTTATTGTAAATCCATCGGAATTGTATAGTTTGGGTTCGACTTAGAGTTAACTTAGTAGGTGATGTTATGTCGATATATATATATATATATATATAAGTGGAAATGTAGGTTTGCTGCAGTACTGCCACGTGTCCAGTTATTTATTATTATGTTGCACATAAAAATACTTATTTTTAATATATAAGTTGGCTCTTCAAAAAACAAAATATTTCCTCCGTGCGTCGTAATACTCCACCCCACTACGTGCTATCAATGAGTTATTCAACCGTCACACAAGTCCCCACGATCTCCTTCACAGTGCCGCTCAAGTCCTTCACCTCATCACTCTAGCGATCTCGATCGCCGCTCTCAGGCACCTCTAGGCGACAGGCACCATGATGACACGATCATTGGCACCAAGCAAGAGGCGGCACCGAACTATCCTCCGGTGACGGTGAGGAAGCCGTCGACTCGACCATCTGCGGCGGGCTGAGTTCTCTACCGAATTAGTATTGATGAGTTGAAGTTGGGTGTGCCTAGAACGTGCTCGATGAAATGGTTGAGAAGGGTGTGAGGGGCAACGGATGACCCGATCTTCAGCACCAAGCAAGAGGCGGCACCGAACTATCCTCCGATGGCGGTGACGAAGCCGTCCACTCGACCATCTGGGGCGGGAAAGCGTTTTTGGGTTATTTTTTGTTATGTAGGTTGCCAAGGAAAATGGAAGCACATTACCCCCGCCCCCCGCGATGTTTATCATCCGTTACCACTCTTTTTACCGTAAGCATTCGTCGATGCGAATTACCTTTTTTTTAGTTCCTTTAGGCAAAAACAAATGGAGATTTAATTGATTGTTATTGCACATCTATGCATAGAACTTGGGCATATACTCACTTGATGAATGAAGAGGATAGACAGAACTTGGAGTGGCTTAAGATATTCAAGTATATATATTCCCTCATTTTCTCTTACAATTGATCTGCTATATAAATAGAATTTTATTCTAATTATTCAAATGACATATTTGCAGTAAGTATGATCTGTACAGCAAGAAGAAAGTTCTTGATGTTGAGAAACTGAAGCCATACTATATGTCCCTCATCGACAAGGTAATAACTGTATGATTTTGAGACCTAGCAGTTGTAATAACAATTTAAAGTTGTTAGTTTTGATTTTGCTGCTGTATTTTCCGGCCAAGCTGAAGTGGTAGTTAATTGCAACAGGGAAAAGCGATCTTGGTTTAAAAAAGCGCGCTCCGGCCTCGCTTAAGTGCTGGAGCACGCTGCAGGTAGGCCATAACGCTTCGCCTCGCTTTACTCATGCTTTTTAGATATTGATTCAAAATATATATATTTGTGTTCTTTCTTATTTATAATTTGCTATTTATTTAGTTCGTCATCAATTGGTTATCGCTATCTTTTATTTTATTTGCGGTTATTATTTGCGTTTTTTTATCATTTTTCTCAATATCACATATATAAAAGTTACAATTAACTTATAAAAACAATTTTTTTGCTATCCGAAAGCGTCGTTTTTCGCTCCTCGCTTAACGCTTAAGCTTTGTAAGCCTTTTCGCTTCGCCTCGCTTTTCGCTTTTTAGACCAGTTGAAGTTATTGATGCGTTCTATGACTTTAGGCCTTCATCATGTCTATCTCTATTTGCTTCTATGTCAATAGTGCTTCAGAGCAGTGGACATGGGAGTTGTTTGATCCCTGCGCTGTGATGACCATCGATGTGTTTGTTAACAGGATGATTGATAAGATTTTATTTTCTAGGAAAATCTATTCATATTTTCTGTTTATTTGTGTGTGGTGTTGAGTTATTGATGCTTTCGATGACCTTCGACCTTTGTCATGTCTATCTCTATTTGCTTCTATTCCAAGAGTGCTTCACAGACATCCTTTACATACAACGTTACGAACATTGACATCTTTTTCTTAGAGCTTGACCGTTAGTTTTTTGGGGTAAAACATATGTATCTTGCACATTTTTGCATTATATTTCTGAAGGCTTCAGAACTTAGTTGAACAGGGATACCGCCGAGATTCCGATAGAAATAGTACCATGCTGTTTTGTCTGACTCAAAAGGATAGATTTCGACCATCAAGACAAGAAGATCAAATGTATGTTGAGTTTTGTAATTGTTCCTTGCCTGTACCCGTGTATTTTTTTTGTTATTTAAGTTCGGTTTTCAAGATCATCAAGTCACTTAAAATAATTTCTCCAACCATTATTTTTCCAGTATGTCATTGCCTGAGAAGAATCGTTTTAGATCTTCACTCAAAGAGGTGCGAAGCTTAATTTTTTTCCCAATACATTGATTGTAATCATTATTGCTTTGACCATTTTGTATATGTTCTGAGTTGCCATTCTTATTTTTTTTAATCTTTCACCTTTATTTTACACAACTGTAAGGATTGAACAAAGACAAGCACACTAATTAGGCCGCAACTGATCGCATGAATATACTTCTTCCTCACAATCTTGCATGTCAAATAATCGTCCTCCCAAGTCTCCATCTCCGCCAATAAGCTCTAGCCCGCTTTCGGACAAAAGGATACTTTATTACATTGAAGGTTACTTGCCATTTTTTTTTTCAGTTCAAAATTTTTATCGGTCTTTCATGCTGGAGTTTCCCGGCTTCAAATTGCTGTCAACAAACGTGTATTTTGTCTGACTGTTGAATTGTCTGAGGAGTTGAGGGAATCACCGATTGAATTTTTATCATCAAATGGATGTTGTCTTCTCTTCCCTGAATGTTTGTTTCAAGTTATCCAGTTGAATTTGGAATTATCATTAGTTGTGTTGTGGCCGACGGGAATTTGAATCTGTTTGAAGTTTGCACTTGAAGTTCTGCACACTCGCTTGAGCACAACAACCCTAATTTCTGAAGGCATTCGCTAACCATATCGTGAATGGGCATTCTTAGGAACAAAAGACAATTGATTCTCCCCATTTTGTGAGCTACCTAATGTTAGCCCCACACATTCACGTTAAAGAAGGCCTCGCACAGTGTTTGCGCAATCAAAAATTGGATTCATTGTGGAGATAAGGGTTTGTAGGAGGAAATTGTCCAGTCGGGTATGCATTAGATATCTTCTAATTACCGCTATTTTAATTTTTGTTTTTGTTTCTGGAGCACTTTGTAAGTTGCAGATTTGATTTATGCTTGGAATTAAACAGTTCATGTCTATGTTATAGATAGTTTACTGTGTTTCAGTGATGTTGTTTTATTGTGAGAGTTAACGTTCCGTGGTCTTTTTGATTTCTTTACCTACTTATCGGCTTCTTGATTTTCTCAATCTCATCTGACCTGACTCGATTGCATTTCAGGTAAATGGTTTTAATTTGTTGCTTCAAGTATTGGAGAATGTCGCCCAACACAATTTTTTCGATGAAAGTTTCTAAATTCTCAATCACGTCATCATTTCACGATCTTTGTAAGTTCTCGGTACAGATATCTAACTATTACAAGGAAGATAGAAATCATGCAAACTATGGCAAAGGAGGAATAACTAGCCTATGAGAAGGTGCAAAACTATGAAAATTTACCATCATTCGTGCATCTTATTGTTATTGTTTTATTGAGATAGAACGTTCCATTGATGTATACAAGCAAGAGAACGTTCTACTACAGTTTCCCATAGTCACTAAATAGGGAAAGGGAAATGCCGTTGAGCCCATTTGGGAAGGATATAACAAGGAAAATGCATGCCTTAAAATAACGTACCAAGGTTGGAAGAGTGCTTTTGGGGAGGTAACTCTCTACCATATCTTGAATTTCTAATTTAGGTTATTTCATGTACAGGTTATAATATGTAGGGAAAAGACAACAGGGCTAGAGGTTCAAATCTTTGGACCATTGTGGAGAAGTTTTGGCAGGTACCTATTTTTGCATACAATTCACTTTCTAACAACAATTTTATGCATCATATTTGCTTTCAATTGTCAGGAGAGAAACACATAAAAATGGCTTTTACGGACTTGATGATGTAGCTAAAGATGAGTTGGCATTCCTACTAGGTAGAAATAATCAAAATTGGCAAGCTTGTGTAAGTTGTAAGATGAGGCTTGATTGGCCTAACAGGATCCTTTACGTTGAGCGTGTTTCCTGTGAATGTACAAAAATTCGATTATATGATTATTACTGTTCTCATGTACTTTTGGTATGATTATTAATGTTCTTATGATGTACTTTTTGGCAAGATTCAAGAGGTTACAAAGAGTCTCTGCGTGCTTTTCTAATAGAGTGATTGTAGTTGATTTTTGCAGTATCTATAGAATGCAGGAAGAAAGGGGAAAGATTAATAGCTGATTTATTTGTTGATTTTGCGCTATATTGAAAGAGTTATTAAGAGTAGCTAAATATAGTGTTAATTTTATTTTGCGCTCCCTATTACTAATATATGGTTATTCATCATGTGGTACATTGTCTAACAATTGCTTCAAATTGAAATATAGCAAATCCTCTCGAACTGCATGATCAACGATTGACATACACCAAAATTTAGACCAACAAGAAAGGAATCAATGAAGTATTTTTCTATCAAATTTCGACTGCATTATTTGTAATGTAGAAATTGATCACTCATAAGTAGCATTCTCAAAAAAAAAAAAAAAAACGTATATGCAAATATAATATTTTGTTTCATACAGTGTAGCATATTCTCTTCTCACAACTAATTGGAATACTGAATTTACCTGCATCAGCTCTCAAGCGTAATCGTATGATCTAAATATATGCGTACAAATTTACAATACATTGTTGATAACCAAGGGATATGCTATAATATATACACACAATGCGAGTACCTCATGCATCCCTCTACACCATAATCCCCTCTGCATATCGTCTTTTAGTATAGTCGTTGGCTTTCATTTTATTCCCTCAGCGCCCAACACATACGATAATTCAGTTAAGGTATCATATATCTATAGAGTTGACTGAGAGTAAGAGTATAATTATCAATCTTCAAACGACAAAACTGTAATACAATTAACATTAATTTATGCATAGTTAAGACCCGTGCATTGCACGGGCAATAAACTAGTATATATATATATATATATATATGTGTGTGTGTGTTGGCCAATCTTCCAAGCCATTAAAAGAAACACCTAATCACCCAAAAAATTTTGATTAGAAGAAATTATTACATTCGGCTTCAATGCTCTATAACATCATCGTGATGTAATAACCTAAACCTACGAGTAGATATTTTTCTTAACCGAATATTGACGGGTCCAAAGGAGCACAATAAAATGGTGTGATTCACTACGAATATCATGTGGCTTTGATAATTGTAATGTCTAGGGGAGCATTATATATTATACGACCAAAGATAGAAAAGATTAGGTTGAAAATTATAAAATTGTATATAAAATAGAAGGGATATAATGGAACAAATCAGTTGCTCGAGGCATAAAAGAAGGAATAAGCCAAAGAGAAACTCTATAGTTAAACATGAAACAAATCCCCTTAATATCCACATTTGTTTTTTCTATCTTTTCCTTTTTTGTTTCTCATAATGATAAACTATTATTGCAGAGAAACGAACTTCATAAATCATAATGGCCCATGTTTCATTTTCTATTTTCCTTCTTTGTTTCTCATGATGGATGGATGATATGTTCATACTTTTCTCGTCCAAAAAACACAGTCTCTCTCTGTAATAGAGCTCATGACATGAACCTTTCATCTCTCTCTCTCTCTCTCTCTCTCTCTCTCTCTCTCAGATAGACCAAGTAATCTTATTCCTTACATTATTTTTTAATATTCTTAATTTCATTCGTCCCATTAAAAACCATGAAAATGGCAGATTTTACCAGATAATCATCTTTTCCCCCATCGCAGGAAACACGCATCATTGCTCCCAATAATCTTGTTCAACCTCCAAAGGTTTCATCTTTTTCTTATTTTTCATTTTTCTTTCCTCTACTCAACAAATCACACGCACAAACACAAACACATATATATTCGCACACTCCTCTTTTCTTTCCTCCCACAGAAATCTCTTGCATCCATCAATCATCCCCCTCTAAACTCAATCAAACACAGAAGAAATTCCAGGAAAAAAAATCCGATCTTTTTCCCAATTGGTCAATGGATCGTCATCTTCCTTCTTCAACCAACTCCATAAGCGCCTTCCACAGTTCCATAACGATCGGAATCGATGACCTCGAAAGAGTTTTCTTGTCCAGCAACTTCATGTCTGTCCAGTTCCTACAAGTCTTTGTCCCTTTTGAGATCTCCACATATTCAACTCACCCATCTTGTCCAAAAATTATACCTACCAGTTGGTGAAAAGTGGCTCGATGAGTACATGAACGAAAGCTCTAAGCTTTGGAAGTTTGCAGAATCCTCACGACTGGGATTTCAGGCATGGAGAGCTATTACTACGCTGGCCTTAACATCACTTCTTCCCTTGATGGGAACGCCCACTTAACCCCACAAATCATCAGACAGGTATGTAAGAATCAAGATTCTCTATTCTTCGTTGAAAAAAAAGACAAAAAAGATACGATTTTCTTTCGTCTTGATGTAGGCGATGAGGGCCATATCAGTATGCAAAAGGGAAGGTTTGGGACTAGAAGAGGAGAATAGGTCGTTAATGGAGGCAAGAATCGAAGCCCTATACGTTAATATTGGTGGTTTTAAAAATTTTTTAATGAGCTAGCGTTCGAGATGAGAGCATCTTTTTTTTTTTTTTTCCTGAAGTTCGAGATGAGAGCATCGATGTCCGACTTTTGACCTCTCTTTGATCTGCTATTAATTATTAATGTTCGCTCAAATCTCTACGCAATATGTAAAGATTAACAGTTTTGTATATTTTAAGAGTTACGTTTGGATAAAATTTTGATTAGAAAGTTTTTTAACTATACGTATATTAAAACATTTATTTGGTAGAGTCTGCATCCTTATAGGGCTTATGCTTTACGCCTTGGCGTCTTTTGCGCTGAAATCTTATCTTCTCGGTGCCTGGGCTTTGGACTACGATTAGTCGGTGATTAGATACATCGTAGAGTTCCTAAAATCACACTGCTTAAGAGGCGTAGGCTTTACTTAGAAAAGAAGGGCGGGACAAGAAAGATCACACATGAGATAAAGAAGCATGTGTAATAAGATTCGATTCTATAGAAATCGAATGATTCTTGGACAAATATACGATACTACAACCTTAAATTTTGCAGCATGAAGTCTCAGATTCTTGGAATTCCCCGTTAGCCTCAGCCACAAGAACCGCATGCGGGTAGAGAGCCTAAGCGAAAGAGATGGTGCAAAGAAATAAACATATACGGATTTGAGAGAGAGAGAGAGAGAGAGAGAGAGAGAGAGAGATTTTGATTCTCGAAAGAACTAACTATGGTCGATTCCTCGAACGCTGTCTATACCGCGAGATGGGCCCTGACGAGGATCGCCGCCGTGTGGACCACTCCACAGGGCCACCTCCGTGCCCACCGCCATACCATTTTGTGCTTGTGCTGCCTGATTTCTTGTAAGCATCAGACTTCTCCATCTTTGGGTGTTTGAAGAGGAAATTTTTTTGAGTTAGTTATGACATGAATATGTGTTCTAAACCAGATGTTAAAGTATGTGAACGAATTAAGATCACCGAATACATTGTGGCGAAGAAGGTTCTGATGATAATGATGGCCCAGAAGAAATCGGTGATGGTTCTTAGTCTCCAAAATGGCCTCTTGGATTTGATAACACCTGAGGAAGGTAAGGATTAGATTAGGATAGACAAGTTAAGAATGTCCAAATAACTCTCTGTGATTACAGGCCACTATTGAGATTCCAGTTCTTGCATATGTGTGTTGCTAATGAAGAACTTTCCTGATACAATGTCCATATATGACAACAATGCTAAATGCTAAGCTTCAATTGAGCCAAATTATGGATGCGAAACTATTAAGTAGTGGTCTAAGAATCTATTTCTAAGTGAATGACTATGAGATGAGAAGAGAAGAAACAAAGAGACAAAGTAAAGAACTCATTCAAGGAACAAAAGCTGGGAAGTTCGACAAACCACAATAGGATGCAATGGTACGTGAGTCAAACAGGAATCTGAATTCACTCAACCACAAAGGCATAATATTATCACTACATAAATGTGAAAGTGAGTCTTCCCTTTCATCATAAATCACCATGATTCAATATCATCACTCCAAATTTAATTCAACAACTCCGTCAGCAGATCATGATATATCCTTATTAACGACGATTAATCAATTGAAAGCATCAGGAAACGTATTGATCGTAGACCAAATTGCAATTCGCCCAACCCCAATACTATCCCACGATCCTGACAAGACCAAACGCGAAACACATCACAAACTTCGAAGATGAAAACCAATAACTACGAGGAACATTCATATTCGGTCGCAAGTTGCCGATGTAAGTATCAATAATCAGCATTAATCTCACTATATATTCACGACCGGTCAACACGTCAAAGGTCAGAGCATCGCAACCAAATTAGCTGCGAATAAATGAGAAATTGCGCAGACTGAAGGAACCAACAACGACTAAAAGAAAAGGCAAACAATACCTCTCTCGATGTACGCCATTGTAACTACGAAAATCTTCCAGCCCCTTTCTATGGTTCTTAAATCCCAATTTATGTTCCAAAGAAACGTCGATCATAAACAATGAAAGGGATGCTTGCCTGTGATCTGACGTGTCTATGGCCGCCGTGAGAGGCTCTATGTAAACCAAAACAAAAGACGAAATAAAATAATTAGAAGAGATAATTTTTAATTTTTAAAAAAAATTAAAATAAAAATAACCGCTCCTCGGGTCCCAAGCCCTAATTATAAAAAGACTAAACAAATCAAGATTCAATTTCCTATTTTGAAAACCCAAAAACCCCAAAAAAGAAATTAACCGCGCCATGGCCTCGGTGGACGCCGCCGTTTGGCGCGCCGTCGCCGGGAAAGAATTACCAGAACTGGGTCAGCGCGTATATTACTTCCCCGGTGGTCACCTCGACCACCTGGGGCACCACGAAATCCACTCCAAGATAATGTGTAGAGTCGACGAGGTGCATTGCCTCTGCGCCGAGGGAGGCGAATTATACGCCTCCCTCAGGCTCCAGAGAATTCTTAGCCGCCGGGATGCCGCTCCCGCCACGGCCGGCGGCGAAGAATTTCTTCATTTCAAGAAGGTGGTCACTAAGTCCGACATGACAAAGCTCACGATCCCAGCCTCGCTTTACGAAGCCATACTGCCACCTCTTAATACCGAGGGCGGCCAGGAAAGTCAAGAGCTATTCATGAAAGATGTCCTGGGGAACGAATTGACTTTCTGTCATTTCTTTGACGGCAAAAGGAGGCTGCATTTCCTAACGCAGGGGTGGAAAGAATTCGTGGTAGCCCATCAAGTAATACCCGGAGAGACGATTGTCTTTCTCAGGAAACAATCTGGAGACTTGTTCCTTGGCGTCAGAAGACGCCGAGGATGGATTGAACAGGGGAGTGTCTTCAGACAGTGGTTCGTAGAGGACCCCACTGGTCCTCTGAGGCAGGCTCTTGAGTATCATCCTTTCGACGTGGAGTTAAACCACGGCTCGGATATCGTGGTTGCATGTGAAAGAGTTGATCGAGCGGAGGGCAGAAGGTGGAGGGTAGGTGCGAGGGTAAGAATCGCCTGCGAAGCCAGCGATTCAAGAGCCCAGCTTGGGCCCAGTGAAGGGCCCGTGCTGGCAATCGGCAGCAGGGATGAGTGGAGAAGAATAAAGGTAAGAGCATTTTCTTGTTTGTTTTCAGTTTATCTATGAATGTTATTTTATATTTTGATCTATCGTGCAGACTTTTCAAGGATATTATAATTCTTGGGAACTAGATTTTCGAGGTAAACGTTCTGTGGATTCTTGCAAGACCTTGGATGCGCTGGCATGGAAGCTTTTTTTGTTTAATATGTTGCTGATTTCTCTTCTAATGTTTTGCTGATCTCCTCTTCTTGTTGCAGGTTGATTGTTAGTTTAGTTACCATTGTAAATCTTTGAATGCAATAATAAATCTTTTTCTCTTGCCAAATATATCGGTTTCTTGCTCTAAAAAGATCTCGCTTCTGTTCCCATATTCAAGTGAACAAAAGATTTGATTTTTAATTTGAGGTTTTGGCAGCTGAAGGGTTCTTCTTCGTTTCTTTAATGTGAGTTCCTAATTCTTCTACTTCCATCGTATTTTCTGAGCAAAGATTGCAACTTTATCGTGGGTTTCTCTCGCTGATATCATATCTTTGTTGGGTTTTGTAAATTAGGCTCTACTTTTAGCTTATGTGCATGAATTTTTTTTATTATACTTCCGAGCAGAGTTCTTTGTTAGGCGTTGATTTCTCATTTATGCATCTGATATCTTGATCCGAGCTGGTCTCGGTATCACAGATGATTTGATTTTCAAAGGGGCAAAAAAATCGGAACTTTTTCGACGAAATCGAAACCCTAAGTCAAACCGTTTCTTCGCCTCGAAACCATGAAAGGGAATCTGAATCTAAGCAGCGGTTCTTACAGCAGCTTCGATATGCAAGAACAAGAATCCATAAGCTACTCTTCGAACCCTCACCACCACCACCACCATCACCACCTTCTCCACCCCACAATCCACGAAAACTTTCCCCTCGACAATCAAAACCCCGACAACAGATTAACTCGAACGAAATCCACCAGAGACGAAGAAGATACAAGCCTCGATTCCAAAGGCACCACCATCAGCAATGGCGGCAAGAAAGAAAAAGACCTCTCCTTGGCACCGTGTGAAGTGGACGGACGCCATGGTTCGCCTGCTGATCACCGCCGTCTCTTACATCGGCGGAGAGTCCACCGCCACCGCCGGCGAAGGCGGCCCAAGGAGGAGGAAGTTCGCCGCCTTTGCCCTTCAGAAAAAGGGCAAGTGGAAGTCGGTCTCGAAAGCCATGGCTGAGAGGGGACACCTCGTCTCCCCACAGCAGTGCGAGGATAAGTTCAACGACCTGAACAAGAGGTACAAACGCCTCAACGAAATCCTCGGGCGGGGAACTTCCTGCGAAGTCGTCTAAAATCCGGGATTCTTGATTCGATGAGCCACGTTTCAGACAAGGCAAAGGACGAGGTAAGAAAGATTCTGAGCTCGAAGCACCTCCATTATGAGGAGATGTGCTCTTACCGTAACGGTAATAGGCTGCACCTTCCCCCCACGTTGAGCTTCAGCGGTCCCTAAGGCTAGCCCTTGGTGGGCCCGACCGAGATGTGCCCGAGTCTGACGAGTCTGAGGAGGACTTAGCCGTGGGTGTGAACCCTAAGAGGGTGATGGTGAACCATGGTTATGAAGGAGTGGAGTTGGAAAAGAAGGCAGCTTAAGATTCAGGCGGAGATTTTGGAGCTTGAGAAGGAGAATTTTAAGTGGCGAAGGTTTTGCGAGAAGAAAGATAGGGAATTGGACGCGATGAGGATGGAAGTCGAGGCTATGAGGTTAGAGAACGAGCGAATGGCGTTGGAGATAAAGGAGAAGGACTTTGCGCTACGAATGGCTGTGAAAAGTCGAACGACGATCGAATGTTAGGGTTTTTCTGGCGATTTTTCGGAGGCAGTTTAACTCTCCTTGCAACCTTAACTCATTGCAGGTATGATTGTGAAGCAGTTTGCGTTCATTGCGTTGGTTTGAAGGTGCTCTTTTTTTTTTTGCTAGCTTGCTTTGTATGGGAAGGAAGCTGATGTCCTATATGCTTTGCTGTAATAAAATAATGTTTCGGATTTTAGATTTATGTAGCCTTTTTTTTTATTGAACTACTCTTCTTTTGAAATACTCTCAGAAGATCAAAACCGTGAAATAATTAGGAATTCAATTCTGCTATAAATGACAAGATCTGGGTTGTACTTGTGGAATATCTTTTATTATATGTTTCGATCCAATGATTTCCAATGTGCGACATTCTTTATTTGGGCCGCATACGACGATGAGGATTGACAGCATATTTTAATGGGATGTTTTACTTCATCTTTACAAATTTGAGTTTCATTTGAATTAAAACGGTGTAAAGCAATTCCATGAGTGTGAAGCTTATCCATACAATACACGGATTGTGACATTAGTAGACAGACCAATGAAACAATATATCGAGAGCGATATATTTATGTCTATATTTGATCTATCTCACTCTTCTACTTGCAATTGATTGGTGCACATGAGAATCTCAAATGAGTGTTGATTTCGGGCTTTTAGAGGCTTCAACGATGGTCCATATGGGCCTACCCAACAGTAAAGAAGATAGATAATGCAAGAGTCGTTTTCGACAAGTGATTATACTTCTATTATATTTATTTCGGGACGATTGTAATTCAGGCCTCCATATATTTTGCAAATAGGATTCAGACCCCTGTCAGTAGAATATAGTTTGAAGGACCCATTTATGAATTTTTGTTAGAATTAAGGTTATTGGACGAAAATACCCTTATAAAAGAGTAGTTATGAACTGGTATCCGGCGCCCCAGTTTTGTTATCAGATTCCAGTATATTGTTATCAGTTATTACATAACAGGAGTGTTACTCAACACAAATATTGTGTTATTAGCTGGCTAATAAGTGTTATTAACAGAATAAAATGAGCATTTACTCGGGTAAAAAAATAATCGAATTCAAAATTTGAATTATTATTTTTTAAATTTCTTTTTACTCGAATTGATTATTCGAATTAAAATATAATAATTCGAATTATTCGATTTTTTTTACTCGAAAAAATATGTACCACTTCTCTGCTCAACAGTACCACTTCATGGGTCTACAAAATGCTGTACCACTTTTCTGTTCAACGGTACCACTACATGGGTTTGCAGTACCACTTCTTCTCTGTCCAACAGAACCACTTCATGGTCTACAAATGTTGTACCACTTCTATGTTCAACAGTACCACTTCATGGGTCTACGGTACCACTTCACTGTTCACCAGTACCACTTCATGGGTTTACAGTACCACTTCACTGTTCACCCATACCACTTCATGTGTCCACAGTACCACTTCATGGATCTACAGTACCACTTCATGTACACTTTATACCATGTGGTATTATTTCAAATTATTCGATATCAGAAAGGCGTAAAGTGGTATAATTACCATATGAATTGTGAATCAACAGGTAAGAGATATTGGTCATTCTCATGTGGTATTTATTTCAAATGATTCGGTATCAGAAAGGCGTAAAGTGGTATAATTACCATAAGAAGGGTTACCGAAACTGGTACGAAATATTACTTATTCTCATTTGGTATTAGTTTTAGAAGATGTGGTACTAGAATGGAGTAAAGTGGTACCTTTGGTATTTAATATTAGCAGATGCGGTACTAGCAGATGTGTTACCAGTTTGCGATGAAGTGGTACCGAATAAACATGTCAGTGTTTTGGGCGAGAAAGCTTAATAAACAAGGGTAAAAAAGTCTTTTAGCAGTATTTGGGGCCTGAACTATAATGAAAACTTATATTGTGTCCTTCACTTTAACTCAAACATTAACGGGATCTGATTTCTAATCAAAATTGCTAATAGGGCCTGAAATTTAAATAGCCCTTTTATTTCCCCGTTGCATCAATTTATAATTTTCCTGAAGGGTCGAATTACAATCATACCATAACTGTGTAAGGAGGTTCCCTTACACCTAATTGGCAACTGTCTGCCATAAGCTAAAGGTCAAATCGAACTACTCAATAATCATATCAAGCTTGGATATAACTTTTTGTCCATTGAGGGGCGAAAGCTTATGTGGGGCGAAAGGGAAACGAGAAGGATCAAACTTGAGAGATGGATTAGCCTTGTTCAATGGCAATGCTCGTCAGGTCTCTTCCATCTCGCTTCTAAACGCTTTCCTACAATCAACGGTAGATGGATCTGCTGCTAGCTCTAGGCCGTAGGCAAGGTTGAAATCCCGCAGGATATAGAAGGAGAAAACGGCGCTGTTTCCACTCTTCCCCGCACGCGGGTAAAACACCAGGAAATTAGCCGTAGTAGGCCGGGCTTTACTATATTGCCAGACTCGATCACAAGCAGGGAAGGTTCTATTGATCTATTTACGTAAAGGGAGCTCATTCAATGCGCACCTTTCCTTCTTTTAGTTGTTCGCCATCCAGTAAGTAAATATATGAATTCGGAGGAGAACTTCGGGCAAGAATAATGGGGTAAACCCCGAATCTGTTCTTTTCGAGAACGTATTGATTGATGTTGATTCAATTTAGTTGTGGGTATAGGCTCCCAGGGCGCAGGAAAAAGGGAGTGAAGCTTTTTACTTATGTATGAAGTATGAAGGAGGCCTCTCTCAGTTCCGGAATACATTTTGGTTTGCGCAGTTTAAAGACGACTTGCCCCTTCTCGTAAGCCTGGTGAGGCAGAACCGGTTTAGTATAGCCGAGCAAGAGTATCATTATCAAACCCGCTTTTATCCATTCATTGGTCCCCTGAAAACGGGCTGCTATATTGCCATTATCGGGGCTTCACTCGCTGTTGCTGCTTTCGTGAGTACTCCGACACTAGTTCCCAAAGGTCTTTCTGCGCTTATCAAGTTGCCGTGGAAAAGATATTGATCACAGGCCGGAGATTTTAGACTGATTCTATAGGTATGGAGCGATCGATTCTTTCCTAACGAGCGCTATTTCTCGAGAAAGGTATGGTCTAGAATTGGCGAGGAAGATAGCTCCTGCGTGCGGCTGGTTAGGACTATATCTGCGACCCACCAATGCATCTCTATGCCGCATCAAACATCAATTTGGATTTCCAAAGGGGCTGAGTTAATAGCAGTTACTATGTTAGTCTTAGTTTGGGACTCCTACTTGCTTGCAACTGCTTTTCTACTCGCTCAGTCTTCAATCGATTCCTTGGGCAATTCAAACCCATCTAAAATATTCCCCCTAAGCATGTGTAGGAAGCTTGCTTACTCTTCCTGTTTGGCCAACGGGGTCTTAATTCTTAATAGAATCTATTGAAAAGAGCAAGGAAGAGGACAAGTACAAGTGGAACGTCTATTGCTCCACTTTCTTAGTCTAGTAGCAAGCGCGGTACCCACTGAAACCTTTGATCGGAAAACCGAGAGGGGAAGCTGTGGCATTGATCCGCCAGCTGGAAGCGAAAGACCTTGACTTATTCGATTATCCTTCTTCACCGTTCGAAAAGAAGTGGATTGGCGAACGTCTTCCTATCAAATAGATTATCTTTGCCCAGCAAACCCCTTATCCTTCTGTTCTGAACTTGCTTCTTGGTACAAGGGGATGTGCGAGAGTCTTAGATCAGATGCAAGCAAGCTCAGTCTCAATATGCGCATTAGAGAAGGGGGGCTTGGCCCTTCGACCAAGAGTCTAGCTAGTGTCCCACCTTCCTGTCTTGACTGGTAAGCACAATCACTTGAGTCTAGTTCTTGAGCGAAGGACTAGCTTTTCTTTCAATGAGAGAATTTCTCTTTAGAAAGAAGCCGACAAACTTCAAGAGGCAGCAGGGAATGGGAATCAAACAAATCCCATCGCTCCAACCAACACATTTAGAAGCAAAACCTCATATTCTGCCGGATGACAGGACTGGAAAGGGTAGCAGATCTTTTCTTCGGAGGGGGTCTCTATATCCATTTCCAGATCCAGAAATAGATTCTCCACTAGCATATAGACTTCCATTGCCGGGAGCATACCTCCGGATTTGGGGCCTGGGGATCACCCGCGGGCACTGATCGCAGAAGCAAAGCAAGAAAAGGTATAGACGGCGGGAAAAGCATCAGAGGGTCCGTGCGTGAGTATGTTAGGGAGTTTCAGTCATTGATGATGAAGATAGGGAAAAGACAGCTTGAACTACACCTTGAGGTACCTTCTGCTATTGAGTCATGCCCTTTGGACTCAAGAATGCTGAGGCAACCTACTTTTGGGCCATGATCACGCTCTTCCATGACATGGTACACTTTGAGATGGAACTTTATGTAGATGATATGATTGTAAAATCTCGAAAGAACGAAGACTTTCTGGTGAATCTTGCAAGAGTGTTTAACTGACTCAGGAAAGACAAGCCTAGGCTTAACCCAGCTTCTAATTGGCTTTGGACTGATTTCAGACAGTCTAGCCCGTAATCTCTTCTTTGTCATCGAAATCGTCTAATTTTAGAGAGCTTTGACAGCATTCATTTGTTTCGACGAATAATAGAATGGCGGAAAGAGGTTGTTTCTTACGATCGGATCAATTTCTTTGTTTTGGGAACCATTCCCCTATGTTCTTGCTCAAAGGCAATTCGCCAAATAGAATAGCGATAAGACTGCGGGGGAACTTTCTGCTACTTCTAAATAGATAGTACCTTCACCTTAACGGCCTAGAAAAAATAACTGAATCAAGCCCCTTTCAGGTCTCCGATACGGGGATGGAATGTGAAGACATCGGTGGATCTCCGCATCTTACTATTGAGAAGGTCTCTCGAGCCAACAAATACTTAACTACAACATGTGTCATCTGTGGTACCTGTCTTGAGGAATCCCAAAGGGGTGATTCAAAACCATTGATGGACCCTCTTTGTCAGTGAAGTAAATAACCACGATCCGCAGTATTCAATGTGAGCCCAACCATTCACATAGTAGGGGAAAGGAAAAGGCTCAATCCATGGAGTCCGTCATCGGATCCTCCCAGAAGAGCTAAGAATAAATCAATCTAGCCTTGTTACGAAAATACTGAAAAGCCTGAGGGATTTTGTGAATTAGAATTCATACCTCCGATCGAGCTTGCCTTGAAGTAGCTTTGTGGCATAGATAGCGAATCCTGGTTCAGTTTCACTTTGACCAATGTCCTTCTCTGTTCCATCCTTCCTCTCCTAACTTTGAAAGCTCTTAGCGCACAAAGCAGCGAAGGAACCTTAACGGCCTGTGCCAATTGCCTATGGCTTTAAACAAGTTCAAGTAGCAGGGGAATGAGAAAGGAAGTGAGCACTTATTCGCTAGAGGAGTATGAAATAGTCTAGATTACTCTATTAGAGTGGGATGCCCGTAGGAGTTAATGAATTCTATTGATTTCAGTCCCAGGTTCCCCAGGGCTTTCTCGTCTTTTCCTTCTTTCCCTAGAGAATAAATCCACTCTTTCAGTCGGGTAAGACGCCCTCGTTCACTCTCCTTCTTGAGTTAAGTAGCTGCTCTTGAGTTGTAGTTGCTGAGCTCTGAGTTATTGAGTTTCCTTTCTTTTGGGGTTGAAGTGTATTGGTTGCTATCTTTGCTTGTGTTCTTATTTTCGTTAGCTCTGTAAATCCCAAGAAAAGAAGAAGGGGAAGCCCTTATCTAATGATATCCCGCGGGTAAGCCGTTAAGTGAAGAGAATGCTATGAGTTCACAAGAGTAACTAGAAGGTGAATGAAAAGAATCCAGCCCTGAGCAATAAGGGGCCGGAAGCAAAGGTTATTCCAATCCCGGCTTTTGTGTTGGGAAGTAAGCTCTTGCGTCCACTGCTGCTAATGAAGTTCCAGCTGTAAATGTGGTTATAGAAGTTATACTTCCCCGACTAGTGGGTATCCCCATTGATGAATTCATACCAACTGTGAGAGTATGGATGTCATCTATAGTTATTGCAGTGTAAAATTCCTTTTCTTTCTCGGTATCTGACCTTGTAGCAGCAAATAAAAATGATCAAAACATACAATAGTAGTAAAGAACAAGAAATGGTAACACTGGCGTTTGAAGAGGTAGAATGGTTTTTTCCACTGTAAACAGTCATAGTGTCACGCTGACCTCGAGCTAGCTACGAAATTGAGTATAAAGCAGCAACATGATTTTAGGAAGCAAGGAGAAACTCTTTAATAACCCACTGAAAAATCAAGAGAAGCTGCCGTATCAGCTAATGAATCTCTAGTGTCCATTACTGCAAGAAATGCAATCGTTTCTGTCCACTCGAATATTGCTAAGGATGCAGTGGTTATAAGGGTAAAAGTAAATGGGCACTCCTGCTTGAATGAAATATCTAGCAAGACACTAAAGCAGGAAATGATGAAGTCAACAAAACAGAAACCTTTTTCGCGAAGTAAGGCTCTAAATCTGAGATGTGGGAGTACTTTTTTTTATCATATGAGATTGATGTTTTCTCACTGGAAGGACTATTGACAGGGATATGTCACTCGGATGGGAGGGAAGGAAAATCAAATTTCACTTATCTCTTATCTGCGGCAATCAAATCTGTTGGCAATCAAGGCTGCTTTCATATAGGGTTTTTGTTTGTAAGTTAGATATTCAACAGCTATGGCATATCTGGAATAAAACCCTATATGATTTCTTTTTCCTGGGCGGATGTCCGCTTTAAAAAGGAAGGAGGAAAATGAGCTGGTAGTTTGGAGTATGAATTCTTATTGTTATCGTATTTGGTGTTCTGTTTACAATTGAATCAATAAGCGCATGTACTCTTGATAGAGATTGGGATAGTGTTAAATCATCCACTGCTCTCTTTCCGGTATGAAAGAAGAGAAATTTCATTTTCAACTGAGAACCGCTTTATCCCCAAATCGATTTTTTGGCCTTTTGTGATCGAACACAACCTAGGAAAAGTTGTACGCCTACATAACCTACCTCCCAGATCAAGGGAAGAAGGTATCAGATCTATGTAGTTCTTGACCCCTTTTCTAAACCAGTTCCTGTACACTTTTTAATTCATTCCACTCTCTAAAGTAAGTAATCTGGTGGATGGGACCTGCCTCAACACTTCCCCCTTCTTTTTTGTATAAAAAAACCCAATATCTTTTTAAAATGAAAAGATTGTGGGCCATTTTGTCGCATATCTAGAGCTACCTTTCGGTATATCGATATTTCAACCCAGTCAGTGTCCCCAGAGTGCAACCCCAACCGGTGCTCATCTTCTCTTTCCAAGTCCGTTCGGGTATCCTCACAGAACTGCTGAATGGCAATCTCTGGAGTTTCATATTGGGAATTTGCCATCAAGGCAGGTTGATGAAATACTATTGCACGGACCAACGAATAACATTCTGTTTTCTTTTCCCGGATCTGAAGATCGCAGTTTTCGAAGTTGAGTTGAATGTCATATTCTTGCTGAGTTGAACAATTCCTAAGCCCTGTCTGAATTTCATGCCAATATTGGCCCCTTTCTTTCTCAAGGATAAAAATAGAATTCTCATTTTCGAGTCCTCGGATTCGAGCTTGCACGGAATTTTCCATACCTAAATTTGGAGTGATAGCCAAGGTTCCAATAGGACCCCGATCGCGAATGAGTCTTCGCTACTTGGCGAGTGGGAGACTGGACTGGAAGGCCCTGGAAGAGGAAGCGCTTGCCCCCACCCACAGGCAACATATTCAAAATAATAAAGGAGATATTAATATAAAAAAGCTCTAACTATTAAGTAGATTTGTAGAAAGGACCGGAAGATATATATGGAAAAGAGAATCAATATATAGAAGATAGTCGAACGTACTTCCCAGTCTTAGAAGAATAAACACGTTTGATAAAAATCAAACTGAAAAGAAGTAGTGCAAAATGCATGAGATTTTGACCAGTGGTCATTATAGCGGTTCCTTCTGATCCTAGAAAACGTCCGAAGAAACTTGCACCAAAGTAAGTAATTAAGAAAAGGAAATAACGAACCATAAACAAGTATTCCAAATGTGCGTTTTTCCCTGTGTTTACAAATATTAGGCGGGTTGGTGGCACTTCAACCCATCACATCAAGGTGACAGGATTCGAACCTATGGCCCTCTGTACCCAAAACAGATGCGCTGACCAGACTGCGCTACACCTCGTCTCGCCACCCCCGAGCATATAGATCCACCCGATGAAGACTCAAACCGAACTCGCCCATCCTTTTTGGCACAGGGATGCGAGAACCAATCCGAAGAATCAACCGCTTTTTTTAGAAAATCTGCCTCCAGCAAGACAAGATAGGGGGACGCCAGCCGTATAGTGCAGGAGAGCTCACATTTTTTTTTGGCTTACTCTTTCACTTCACTTGAATTTGAGAATCCGGCTTGCTCCCGGCTACGTGTGCTTTGGACTCTTCACCCGCTTAGAAGTGGATTCGAACCACTGACACAAGGATTTTCAGTCCTTTGCTCTAACCAGCTGAGCTACCTGAACCACTTTCCTAAAGTATGTTTTCTTCATCGAATAGCGACCTACCTTACCACTTCACTAGTCAGGGAAAAGCCCTTGACTAATAAGAAGATATAGGCTTTTTCGCTTGTTCGTCAAGCTTTCGAGTAGCTCTTTTGCCGCCTAATCCCCCGACGTGCTCAAAACCGAGAGCCTTCCAGGGACTCGACGGTCGGAGGGAGCTTGCCTATAGAAAAAAGATAGGCCGGCCAAAGAAAAACAAGGCGCAACGGGCTCTCTGCTCCTAGTCACTAAGTAGTGCTATTCGGGGGACTGGACTCCACCATGAGGTTCTTTCTCTCACGTAATTGCGCCCGCCCCTTTCATTTGCGTGCCGGAGGAAATGGTATTCGAACCCATGATACAATTTTCTTGTATGTCGATTTAGCAAACCAATGCCTTAAGCCACTCAGCCATACCTCCAAGTTGTTGATCGGAATGGAATTTGATGTGCCAGGTTTGGTTGCTTGCCCGAAGGGCTATCTGATCTCATCAACTACCTAAGCCGTAGCGCGCTAGCGCGCGTACTCTTCTTCTATGAGCGAGACTCTATCCAGATCTGCCACTCGTTGGGCGACCCCTTCTTTTCTATGAACAGCCCACTACTGAATGATGAACTTTCCAGTTTTCGCCTCCAACCCGAGAAAAGACACGGTCAAGCCCTTACCCGCCTGAATGGAATTCATATCTCCTTCGTCTGGTCGAGAAGAAAGCCCGGGGAACCTGGCTTGCTTAGCTTACAAAGCTAGCTTACTAAGGCGAAGGAATTTGTCGTTGATTGCACGAGTTAGCCAGCAACCCCCCCTGACTCATCTCTCTATATAAAAAATAAAAAACCCTTTTTCCTTCATTTTGATTTAAAAATAAGGTAAGCATCCAGCTCTCGATCCCGAGCTACTGCTTCAACAATCAACTGAGCTCAGGAAGTAAGGTTAAGACAGGTTCTGCATCTCCTACCTAATGCAATTGACCGACCCGCCATCTCTTTCCTTCAATAAGAATAATGCCTTCGCTTCACTTCAGTTATTTACCTATAAGAATCGGGGAAAAAATACTTTAGTTTTGAATGGAAGAAGCCGAAGGGGTTTTCGAGCGCTGCGGTAATGAGCCGTAAGAAAGATGAGCAGAGCATTCCTTCCGCCGGCCTTGTTAGGAGTAGGGGAGCGTGGTGAGATAGATAGACGTCCAATCCTGCAGCAGCTAGTTGCTCGGCCTTAGTCTTGGGCTGATCTCACACTTCAATCAACCCCTTCCTACTTCGATCCAATCAATCGATCGATCAAGAGGCTAATCTCTTTTTTTGTTTGGGCCGGTTGCTAAAGTCCTCGCTTTCTCTTGAACAAGGAGCATAGCAAATGCTTCAATTGAACAGGCTCAACCTTGAAAAAGAAAGGTGGCGACATTGAACGCTTCAACTCGGCCACTGAAGAAGGCGAAGGCTGGGCGAGAGAAAGCTTCCGGACCACCTTTTCCAGCCAGATAGCGAGCGATCACTCAGCGATGAAGACTAACTGAAACCGGCCGGGCATGAGTACCTATCCCTTACGGGAATCGAACCCGTGTCTTCGACATGAAAAGATGATGTCCTAACCACAAAGGGACCAAAAAGCCATTCTTCATATACCTCAGCTCCGAGAATAGAAGTGGTTCGTTTTGTTCTATACGCAATTCAAGATTTCATTTGTGTTCATGTTGGCGATTTCTGATGAGAATTCGGGGGTCGTCCCCCTTCCTACGGGTTCCCTTACCGACCCAGTTACACACCAACCATGCCCCTTCTCTTTCTCCGATCATAAAGCCCCCTGATCTTTTTCTTTTCCTTTCATTCCCCTGAATAAGTAAGACCCCGCTTTTTCGAAAAAAGAAGGGCGCTTCGCCCGTTTGAAGTGGCGAAGGCCTATGCTACAGTAAGAAAAAAAAGTACGGTGAGGTTACGAAGTCAGATCGATCAGCTGGTTAAGGAAAGCTCAGCTTATGAAATCGCTTAGCCCTTAAGTTAATTAATGTTGTAGTAGTGAGGCGTCGGTATGGAGTTGCGTCAGCTGTGGATATCGACTAGGCTAAGTGACGGACTTAATCTCTTCTATTCTCTTCACTTATACCTTACACTTCAGCTGAGTCTAACGAGGCTCAGGTGCGGAGCCTTACACTGTGGACCGAGACTATGCAAAGGTAGAACACCATAGAAACTTCGTTGACTTTATCATAAACCTTGATTTCGCTACGCTCAAAAAAAACCCGGAATAGCCTCGGTTCGTGTTCCGCTTCCAAAAAGTAAGTCGTCTTTGCCCAACCAAGTGTGAACTGCAGACGACTCTCCAGTGGTTCCATTCCTTCTTACTGTGCTTCAGGGTCAACCCGAATGGGAAGAAGGAGGTCAGCCAAACTGCAGTCCACTTTGTACCTTTTCTGAGCAGACCAATCAGTCCTTTTAAAAAGGGAAGGGCCCTTAGACAAAAAAGGTTTATGGATGAAGTAATCCGAATGACAAATGGTTACGGTTGCGGAAAGCGGAGAAAGTCAGGAACCGTCGGTTACCTTTTGAATCAAATCAAAATCAAGGTAGCGACGAGCCGAGTCTGACGACTAAAGGGGGAGAAGCTTTGCTTCGTAGATAGCTTTGCATCCTCGTCGCTTCTTTCTGGCGACTAGCTTATCAAGTTCAAGGCTTGGTAAGCAAGCTACCTTCAGCATCGGTCAAATCCCTATCAATCAATAATAGGCCTGAATGGTGGGGAAGGTAGCTTGCTCTTATCTTAAATGGAAAGGGGGGAATCGCCCTTTCACCGCCGCTCCTATACAACTTTCGCCCAACACACGACAGAGAATTGCGTAGTATAGGAGGATGAAACGAACCAACCCACGTGTCCTGATCGGAACGATTGAAGAAAGAAAGAGAATGGTGGCTCCTTTCGCCCAGGGGACATCGTTAGAGAACAATGTCGGGGACAGGGTGAGAACCTTCCGTTGGTTACGCCCTTGTTGTGTGGTTCTTCCATATTTCGATATGGAGATAGATCCATATAGAGATCTATATCTTTCTATCGATAGATAGATCTATGGAGAAATAAATATTGATTTGGTTTCAAGATCTATGAACAAGAGAGATCCCTATATATATCCATTTGAAAAAAGGAGATCAAAGAGATGAATAGATAGGGCGAAGCCAGCTGAAGGAAGGGCGCGTTAGCGAACTTATTGAACACTTAAGCAAGAAGGGCCTTCTATTAGATTAGTTTCTTAGTAAAGGCACATTAGCGCCCCCTGTCCCTATTTCTAATCTTAAGTAAAGTGAAGTCAAATCTATAAAGTGAACAGCCCAACCTCTTTGTTTCTTTGTTTGAAGCTTTGCCAGGAAGCTTATACTCCTTGAAGCTTTATTTCCCCCGAAACACAACAATAGACCTGCTACTATAAGGAAAAAGCTTCTCTTTGATAGCAGTCATAGGGGAGTCCAGAAAGGATTTGATCGTAGATGGAGACTGAAACCTGTGTGGGGGTAGGGGCGGATGTAGCCAAGTGGATCAAGGTAGTGGATTGTGAATCTACCACGCGCGGGTTCAATCCCCGTCGTTCCCCCATCAATCAATAAATGGACCATTTATTTCGGAGACACAGGACAAACATAGAAAGCATAGATTCGCGTCGACTACTTGCTGAAAGCAAAAATGGAATGGCCAATCATTCATTGTATGCCTTTTTTAAGACCTCACTAATCAGCGTTACACTTTTGAGTTCATAATGAACCCTCGGATGAAGAGAAATTATCCCCTCCCTTTTACTAAACCATGGGGAGCCCCGAGTAGTTTATCGGACAAATTTCGTTGTCGTGACGATACCTTTCTTAGTGGAAGATAGGAAATTCTCTTCATCACGAGACTGATAGGATCTGCCGTAGACACCCCAGAGACCCCCACAAGGTAGGCTAAAAGAGTAAAAGGACAAGAAGGAAAGAGTTATGCTTGAATTTCTTTGTTGAGATTTAAATAAATTGCAAAACTAAAGGGGGTAGGTGCACGTAGGCCAAGTAAAGAAAAGGACTTCCTTACTTTTTTTCTTTCATAGTAGTCTTAATGACTAGTAGTTTGAAGCCTTTTTAAAGCTGTTTTTTCGGCACTCGGTTCCTTCGTCTTAAGTAAAGTTCAGTTTACTTTTTCAATAGGAACTATTAGTCGAGCTGATGAAGAGATTTTTTTTTGTTCGAGGTTCAAGAGAAAGGAGAGGAACCACCGCCCAATGGTGCTTTTACGAAAGTACGGTCACCGGTGGCTAATACCTTCTATAAACTATCGAACCTTAAATCCACTCTCAATCTCTCTTTTTAGGTTGGCATAATATAGAAAGAGAGTGCCAAGAAACAACACATACCTATCACTTTTTGAACTCTTACTCTACATAGGGTCCAAAACCCGACATACCCTTTTTGATTTTTAGAGCGTATAAAGGGAAAAGAGTTCTTGCATCGTTAGCCGCTTCTCAGCATTTCCTGCCTTAGTTGTTGTCCATCACCTGACCTCACACGAGAGGCCCCGCGCCGAGTGATTCTCCCCCAAAAAACTCTACATGTGATATTCCGAAAACATAAAGATGTGATTTAGTAAATTAGAACCATTTTGGGGTTCAACCAGGGAAGAACTATCAACTAGTTTGAAAAATTATTCCATTTAGTAATGGGAGTCATCCGTTGTTACTTTCTAAGGGTATGGTAGAGGCGCCGACAATCCTTCAGTGAAGACCTAACGAGAGGCTGAATTCAAACACACCCAAGATCCACAAGAATCATACGAACATCTATGGAGCGTAGCAAGGATTTTTAGAAATAAGCCATCTTCAAGCTGTCGAATATAGATAGGAGATCCACTTCAAGGCTGGCAGCAAGCGTAAGTGCAATCGCAATCGCTATGAATATCATTAATCAATATCTCTCCGGCCCTCTAGCACTCTGTTATGGCGTATTCACTGACTCTAGTTCTGGAGTTCTAGTCTAGCTATTAGTGCTGGTAGCACTCCTTCAGGTAATGCATTATAGGCTGTTTGCTTCCACCTCTCTCTAGAAGGCGAAGGGTGAATTGCACACTATTCTTCTAATCCATCCCAAAAGTGTTGCAACAAATCCTGCCTTCATTTGGATCATGTATATTTGATGAGATAGAACCATAGGGGCGCCCCACCAGGCCTTGGTAAATTTCACATCGAGTGCTCTCTGCCCATGATAAAAAATGGGGTTTGTCCCGCCTGCATCTGCTTGTTACTCCCACTTTCTCCTCCTTAATCCTCGTTGGTCCTTCTTTCTCTTGCTGCTCCAGATGGTCGATTGCTGCAGTCGGCACCTATGCCTGCCTGCTGATTGCTCGACCATCTTCTACGTACGCTATTTTGAAATCCAATTTGAATCCCGAATCGTCTCATTAGAATTCAACATCAAATTGGAGAAGAATCAACGGCCTCCCCTCTTCCGGACTATTCTCTGACATCACAAGTGTATATCATCAAATTGTTCGGTCTCGTCCTATGGCTTTCTATGAAGCTAAGACCCAATAAGAAGCCCTTAGATGCAACCATCTCTTTCTTTGTCGATGTAGCTTTATTTCCTTCCTGTGCTCTTAGTTGCATAAGGACTAACCGCTTTGTTCTTGTTTGTGATTGCCGTTACTAAGTACACTCGATTCATTCCTTTTGCTCTCCATCTCCTAATGCCAACTGCAATCTAACATCTGTAGCGTCAATGCATAGTTATATATAGGTGGCAACTGCTCTCTATGGACTTGTAGTTGTGTAAGGACTGTAAGCTTCAAGTCCCTTCTTATCTTTTTGTAGTTCCAACAGGAGGATTATGTAAGGGAATCTAGTTATATCTTCTCATCTTAGTGCTTCTCTTTCCCTGCTATTGCCCTAGCTAGAACGAAATCATCAACTTCGGAATAGTTTCGATAGCTTCTCAAATGATCCTTACCTTAATTGAGGAAGCAACGTCAGATGCTTCATTTGCGCCTCTTTTCTAAAGGCTCATCCCCTGGATTTGGAAGGCCTTCCAAGCCCCAACCTATCATCCTCGAAATCGAATTTATTGGCTTTTGCAGCGTCTGCATATCGATAGGTTTCAAAACCCCCAGGCTTTAGCCTTCCCGGATCCAACCTTCTCTGAACTCTTCTGACCCTAACGGCCTTCTCGCTATTTTCTACTGCCTCCTGCTTTATTTTCGCGCCCCTATTACCCCCTCTGGACTGTTACACCTCTTTCGGAGATAGATAATGTACAAAGAAAACCCCTAATACCAAGTCTCTCTGCTCTCAAGGATGACATCGAAACATTAAGAGCAACCCAGATGTCAGAAGAAAAGAAAGGAACTGGCTTGCTACCATTTTCGGTAAGTAAGCATTCTATAAAGAGTAGGCTACTGCTTCTTTAGAAAACGGTTAAAAGAAAGACCGGTTCTAAGGAAGTAGCCATGTGCGAGCAACTAGCCTTCTCGAAACTTAATTCTTCGATGCCCCGGTAGACCTCATGTTCAGGCTGATAGGATCTTTCCTATCCTGCTTAACTTAATAAGATAAACTATCCGAAGTAAAGGAATTATAAGAATGCTCTTTGCCAGATTCTTTAGATCTGGATAGAGTCTTGCTCATTAAAGAGAGTTGTAGATTCCATCCTAAGATCAAGATCAGGATAGAGTGCCCTTCCATTCTATTATATTAGTAAAGCGCTAAGGCTACAATTACAATCAAACTTCAAGAAAGAAGCGAGAAAGTGTCTTTTGATTTTTTCAAATAAAGTGCTTTGATCCTGTGAGCAATCTAAGCTTCCCTCATTTAAAGTGATTTCCCGCTATCCTTATCAGTCGAGTATTCATTCGAACCCTCTTCGCTTCACCATCTTCATTCCCTTTCTCACTGACTAGCTTTTAAGGAAATTGGATGGACCTGAACCGGCTTAAAATGAATCTAGCCCGTTATCCTTTGAGGAAAGAAAAAGAAAGAGTCCCGCCTTCTTAGACCTTTACCCTTGTCTGAAAGATCCCACCGCTTGCTTATTTGCTTGCCCCATTTCAACACTTCTGCTTGAAAATGAACCTTAAGAATTTACCTAGCCTGGAGATCGAAGGTATAATAGGAAAGAAATCGCTGTCAGATTGGTAGCTCGATAAGGGGATTCGATAATACTGGGCTAGCCCTTTAGACTCTTTGCCACCTTATTTAAACTATTAATAACTTGAAGTTTGAATAGGGGAAGAGAATAAAGCATATTCAAAAACTAGAGGCAGAAAGCGTAGTCCCTCCATTCTATATAGTTATACGGTATTCAAGGTTTATTGGCTTTCTTGCTTAGAGTTCGAAGATCAGGATCAGGATTTTATTTTCAATCAATCTCCTCAGCATTCAATGAAAGTGGGGCTATCGATACAAGTGGTAAGACTGAGAATTCAGCATCCAAGACCTGGCCGATGGCTACTTCAAATTCAATTGCCACTTATCTTAACACAACTCGGGCTAATCGACTTTAGCTAGACCTGGTGAAAGCAATCAAGCCAAAGTAGCCAAAGCGTAGGGTTAGGGGTGCACTACCGAGGTAGGTAGCTGAACCTTTCCCTTTGGCTAGAGTGAAAGCTTCTACGAATCACTTGAGAAGAGGAGAAAACTATAATGAAAGAAAATTAAGCTCGCATTCCTATTCCTCTCATACCAGCTTGCCAATAGATTCTTTTGTTTCTTCCGGGATCTCCCGTGAGCTAAGGCGTAAGGTGCCCCTTTTTTCCAGGCAATCCCATGTCTTAAGCTTCAGTCTGAAAGTTCAGAGAATAAGTACTGACATGAAAGCAAGTCTGAAAGTTCAGAGAATAAGTACTGACATGAAAACAAGGCAAACAAAGGAGGCTATGGAATAGTTGTCTTTCTCCCGTCACCGGGCTATTCCCGTCTCCCAGAATCTATTGAATCAGGGGAGCGCGCTAACAAGCGCTAAAAAAAGCTTTTCGCAAAGATTCGCTAGAGCTTCTTACTCAGTTCTTCTTTCCCGCAGCTACCAGCCGGTCGCGACTAAAAGCCTTGCACCTACTTCTTCTTCTGCTAACTCTTCCCCGAGTCAGCTCCATTTAATGAAATGTGAATCTCTGAGTCGCTAACCTTTTTTGGTATAAGTTCGCTTCATCTAGGGGCGCAGTCAGCTGATCAATCTCGGCCGGATGGAGTGCTTCCTAGCCCCAATAGGTAGGTCCTTCTTTCCGTTCTGGATTTCAGAGAGATTTTGGTATGAGCACGTAAAATAGCTCGGACTTCCCTCTTCATTTCTTCTTGTTTCCTGAAAAGGGAGCCTGTGAGCAATCACGCTTTCAGAAAAGGAATGAATCAAGACGTCCACGGAGGGAAGAGGTTCAGGAAGCAAGCAAAGCCCATACCAGCTCCTGCTGTTGAGGTGCTCCTTTAATGGAAAAAATCTTCCTCTCAGGAGGGCGATATACGTATTAATAGCAGATAGAGAAGAACTAAAATCAACACTTTCATTTGACCTGGAGGAATACAAGGGGTATTGGTCCAACAGGGGAACTTCGAGACCCCAATAAGCACATCGCGAGCCTCCCAGATCCGCATCAGCGAGTGGTGTGACGACGACCAAGCCATCTTGACATTTAATTTAAGATAACGATTTGAATGGAATCTGACTCGGGAAAAGATAGAACAAGCAGAACTTATTTCTCTTTTATATGATGCTGCCACTTCCTTATTACATTACCTTTTAGACAATCCCTCGAATTTCCTTAAAGGAATTGATAAGACATAAGGAAGAGAAGGCTTAAACGAGTGAAGAAAGAAGGTTTTAGAATTCCTTTTCCTCATAAGTAATTAAGTGCCGAGAGCTTGCTTGATATTGAGCTACAGAGACTCTTTCTTTTGAGAAAAACGTTGGAATCCATCGCTTTCTCATGGTTCACATCCACTATGGTAGTGGCAGTATAATATATTCTCACTACTTTTATACCATAATAAATAATGGAAGCTCGCTCCAGTAGGAAAAAGTATGGAGTCTAACCCGTAGCTTGCAGCTCTTCCTGCGCCCTTATTCCTGACCGAGGCAAGAAAGTCTTGGGATGTTTTCGGCATAACTCGTGGTTATGACTTCCGCTTCTCCTATATCTATTTCTTTGGATTATGCAAATAGGAGTTCCAGCTTCGAGATTTGCTGCTATTCCTTAGTCCTATCCATTTTTGCTGGATCAAAAGGGTCTACGCTTGGTTGACATTTGATCTGTTCTCAGGAGTACCCTAAAAAAAAGGAACCTTTCCTCTCCCCAGCCATTTAGGGTTGAGTATCGGGTTTTACCCAGTACTTTCGGTTCCAGATAGTGTGTTTGGGTGGATCCCCCAAAACCTAGGTCACCGCCCCGAAAGCATCAAAGCTAAACCTCTCCCTTGCTGTTAGAGCAAGAGCAGTCTTTCATTCGTCTGTGTCTCAGTTCATCTTGAACTGGTCTCTAGGGCAAGCCCTAATGGAAACTTCACTCTCCGACTATTACCTATGTCTGTTTAGAGGTCAGTTAGTTCGGACTGGGAAGGAAGGGGTGTCGAGTATTCGATTCGTCCCTAAGTCGGGTAGTTCCGTTCCTTTCCTGGTCTTTTACCATTTACGTATCCTTTCTTTGTGAAGCAGAGACAGGTTAAGATGTGGTGGTGTCTGCCCTCATTCACATCGGTGAGGGTATGCGGTGCCATTTACCTTACAGTAGGAGTACTACTTAAGACAAGCAAACATGGCAGGTTGGAAAGGCTCAGGCCAGCCCTTCCTTTCATACCTTTCATAGGCAGAAGCAACCCATGCGTTGCGTTTACATAGATATGCCCTTTAGTTGCATGTTCAACCTAGGCAAGACCCTACTTGCTGTTTATCCCCCATCCATCCCTGAACTTTATTGCGGGGACAATGAAGCTTGTCTTGATTTTCTTCCCTTTAATCAAAGGGTTCCTTTAGCGAGAGAACGACGGGTATTAATGAACTTTACCCGCCTCTTGCTCTCCTTAAGAGAAAGGAACTAGGAAGCGACACCCTTTCTTTGTCTTTGCCGGAAATTCATTCTTCTTTCTAAGACTAAGAGTCGGAAAATGGGTCACGGCCTTTCCTTTAGCCCGTATTGGTCTTTGCCCAGTAATAAATAAAGACAATCGAACAAAGAAACGAAGGTGAAAGGCTAACCGCAACTTTAGCATATTGTAAGAATTCCGATTTTCCAGAAGCATCATCTTAGAACATTGCAACGTGGGTCATATCGCAAAGCCGGAGCTTACAGCATTTACCATTCAAAGTAGGTAGCGCACTTTCTCATCATTCGAAGCTATCTCCATCTGTCAAGGAGAAGGCATGGTACCTCAACCAGCTGGGCAAGGGACTACTATTGAAAGAACTCGTTGGGTTGCGTTAGACCGAACTCTAAAAGTAAACTTCAACGAGATCCGGTAACTTTTATGAATGTGGAGGTGTGGGGCCTTTTTCTTGTTACTGTCCCAAAGACGGACGAATGCTGCTGGGGAAGTGCAGAATAGACCAACTGAAGATGGAAGAGTGAACGTTGTGGAGCCTAGAGCCCGGGACTAAAGGTTAGTTCAAGTCGGAAATATAGCGGAGGCTCTGACGCTTAGGAGAGAAGCCAGTTTCGCTGTCGTTAGATTGTGTGGCAAGGTGAGCCAACGTCAGCAAAAAGGAGGAGGAGACGGAAGGCTGTATTCCGAATCTATGTCGGAATTGGCCAGTGCAAAGAGGCTCATTGATGCTGGGAGTTCGGATAACATAGTGTACACGGGGATGGTGGATCAGTTGGGGCAGACGCCCTTTTAAGTAAGGGCCTCATCCAGAGCCCTTTCGAATAAGACCAAACAAAAGGGCATGAGCAGTGGCCCTATGTTGAGTAAGGGGTGAGATAGGACGAGCTAAGTCTGCAGCAGAGTAGAATGAAACCTTGAAGGCCATGAATAACCACCATGCCGTTGTTGAAGAGATCAGGTTGCGTGATCTCCACCCTTTCGATAAAGACTTTAGCACCAGCAGTTGTGCTAGTCTTTCTATTGACCGAATCGGAGGTGACGGTGATGCAACGGCCTGGACTCAAGGTCTCGATCTTGGTACCAAAAGCAAGTCTCCGCATATAATCAATTGTGAAGAGACTAGGAAGGGGAAAAATGCCTCTTGGATTAAGGCAAGAGCGCTAAGCGCATGCGCGAAATGAGAGCTAGAGGAATGGGAAGACAAGCGAATTCCTGGGTACTCCATATACCAAAATAAATGATTTAAATAGAGGGAAGAATGTAAAGGCAGGCTACTAGTCGTTCTGATCTTTGTTTTTCTTTCCCACAGAGCGGTAAGGTCACACTGAGTTTAAGGAGAGTGTAACGAAGTGCTTACCGTAGAATCACAATTGCATGAGTGAAAGTTTGGGCCTTCTAGTGATCCTACGCTCAGTAGATATCCATTTTTCCAGAAGGATTGTGGAAGAGTAGTCTAAGGAATATTGAATCCGCTGACCGGGAAAAAAGGTGACCTTTTGGACTGCCATGTCTCCTTTCCTTTGTAAGGACGAAGTAGATTCCACCACCTAAATCGTGAAGGGTCCTTCAATTCAAGTAATGCGTCGGGCTGTCTTAGAACTCCACTTCATCTTGGGAATATCGAAATGGTGTAAGAGGACTGGGTGTGACGTCCAGATAAGATAATACTTTTTTTAGATTAATACCTGGGCGTCTTGCCACTAGTCTAAAAGGAAGGACCGGCAGCGGGCTCTTTGTCACAGGACTCCTATCAGTTAGTCTCTCTCTTAGCCCTAAATGAACATAATGTTATAGTGTGAAGGAAGTCCTCTTTGTTGAGGAAGAATATAGGAGAATAAGAAGGTTAAGTCTTCTTTCTACAGGATCCGAACCTGCCTTTGTCTTACCACTTGCTCCCATGCCTAACTACCATAGGATCCAATATTGATACCAAAAGCCTGAACTATGGTCAAAGGTTTAAGGGGTCCATCCCTTATACGTTCATGCTTATAGGTTTAACCTTGTTCATGTAGCGCTTCAAGATCGGATCTCTCTTCAAGATGAAATAAGTGAGAAATGTACCGACATAACCCCCTTCCCAAAGCCTAAAGAAAGAGGGACCGAAGCCTCCTACCTTTCTTTATTCAGGGGATAACTTTCTATTTAAAGAAAGAATGATTTAATGCACACGCTCCTCTTAGAGTAAGAGAGAGAAAGCATAGGCAAGATAAAGGGCGGGCATTGAAAGGCAAGCACTAAGAACTATTCGTAGTAAGAGTCCATATCGAAAAGGAGTAGGAGCGAAGCGACTGTAAGGAGAGGAGCGAAATAAAAGGAATGGGTAATTCGTTCAGATCGAAGAATTCTTTTCTTTTCCATTAGGCGACTTTGACAGCTTTCATTATCTATCTATTTTATGCATCAAAGAGCGTATTCGTCGAAAACAAAACAACCTATTCAACTATATGCAATTCTGTAACAACAACTGCGCATTCTCTGCATTTTGATTTCCTTGTATTCCTAGCAAAGTTGCCTTAGGGCTGGATTGAATCCTGAGCAATGTAATTGTGATCTTTTATGAGACCCTTTTTGACAGAGCTGAGCTTGATGGTGGACCGGGCTGCTTTTCGGTTTATGGTAAAGTGGTTCTCATAATGGATGGATGCCTCTATAGAGGAGAAGGAGGCAGCTACCAAGGCGAGAAGGAGAGTTCAAATGCCTAAATATCTGTAACCTAGCCTCGATGGCAAAGCACTTTTTGAATCAGATCTTCTATGGTGGGAAGTTATCCGATCATACCTAATGAAAGCAAGAAGTTGCTTACCTACGAGCATTCAAGAGCCCTTGATCCCCACTCGACCAACGCCGTATACCTAACTCGCTTAGGGAACGAGCGTAGATGTAGGATGTATGTTCTTTAGGAACCAGCTTGATGCTTTATGCTCGTTAGAGGTAAAGAGGACTAAAAAGGTCGAGCTACTTCGTTCCTTCACCGAGAAAGATGTGGGACGAGCGAAAGATTAAGAGTGAAAGAGTCAGAAGCGAAGAGAAATCAACTCAACCAACGAGTAAGTCGTGCTGGTCTGGAATTCCGTTCTTGAGGAGATGTGGAGATTGTAACATCGGAGTCCTGGGCTGATAGCAGTGCGTATAACGGAAAAGAAATTCCAAATTATGCTCCGTACTGTCAGAGGCGGGGCTGTTCGGTTTCCTATCAGTGCTCTCTCTTCTGTCATGTCTCTTGCCGGCTAGAAGCCACAAAGCAAGAGCAGATCTGATCGTAAAAAAAAGTACCCTCATTCGATCTCAGATGGGCAAAGGAAGGCCGGGAAGGTAATAGAGTTCCGAAAGGCAAAATGTGAATGCTGGAAAATAGGTCTCAAGGAAAGTTGGCTCCAAAGGCCCCAACAAAAATCGAAAATATTGTTTAGTCTGAAATGGGCTTCTTCTGGAGTCTATTTCCGGGGATTTAGTTGAAAATAGGCTACCTTTCAATGAATTATTGAGGGGGGAACGAGTCCCGGACTACCCTTAGTCTACTAGTTTGACTAAAGATTTTAAAGCATGTATGCAATTCAGAAAAATGACTAGATTCTGACCTTCTAGGGGAACTGTTCTAAGTTGACTCCTCGCCTAGCTTAGAGAGATGCGACAAGAAAAGAAAGCCTTAGACAAGGAATCGGACCGGACTCTTATCTAAACAATTCTAAACCATTGAGCCTACCCTTGCACTACCTCCTCCTGCTGAAGTTACTCCCACTCCAGCACCTTTGCCTGAAGAACAAATTGCTGGTGAGTCTGCTGGGCCAGCATCTGGTAGTCCGTCTGACTCCCCTCCGTTGAGAGAACAATTGGCTGATAGGCCTACAGACGCTTTACGCTCCGGAATAGACTCGCTTTCTCTTTCTTTCTGTTGATGGACGATAGTAATACACTGTGTGGGACGGAGTAAGGGCCCTTCTCACCTCCCAATAGCATTTCCTATTGATTTGTCTCCTAGACTGGACCTATTCAGCTTAACTGAGCCAGAATCAAGCCAGCTGCCCGAGCTAGTACCTCGTATATGCTTTCACTTTCGCTTCCGGTATTGTCTTAGAGCTTCCGAAGGAATCGGAATAAGTGAAAAGTCGCCTTCCTTCGATATCATACCCAAGTTCTTCCTAAACCCTTGTTTATGTCTTAATTGTTGTTAGGCAATAGACTCTTGTAACATCAGTAAGACACTCAGTGGGAAACTCCCTATTTCTATCTGAGCTTCTTTCTTCGAGCCTTGTCTCAGGTTCGTTCCTTAGCCCAGTGGTTTCTTTGACTCCTACTCTTATTAGACTCTTAGTTAGTCTGTCTGGTACCTTTCGTTCCTAACTGTAAGAGCTTATTCGAGACATGTCTTAAGACTTGACCAACTCTCAACGCATCTAGTCTTTCCTCTGCAACATCAGCTTTAACAGTAACGGTTAAGCATTGGAATAAGGCAGTTTTTACAGCGCTTTTTGACCCTCATATGAGAAATCACTAATTAGGTGGAGATATCATAAGTTAAGAATGAAGCCAATGTTGGTGGTGAAGGAAGTTAATCAGCATCGGTCGTTCAAAAAGGGATTGACCTAAGGCAAGGTTTACTTATACTGGATGAAGGAGAAGAGTAGATGAATGAGCGGCCTTTCTTTCCATAACTGGATAATCCAAGTATCTGGCCCACGCCCTAGCACGCAAAGTAGAATCAATCTATCCTAGCACGCCCCTCAGTGCGCTTTGTCCTTCTTTGCCGGTTTTAGCTGCTATCAATGAGACAATGCCCAATGAAGGACTATGGCTATGAAATGTGTGTAGCTCAATCATTAGCTATTCATCCTCTCCTACGGCCTTCGCATAGAAGTTCCAGAGGTGAATCTCGATTTGGTCATACGCCATACATGGATGAAGGAAGAAATGTTTTACACTTTCCAAAAGTAACAAAAAATACGGGGAAACCATAACTTGTTGTTAATAAACTTGTTAGCAGCTAGAGAGGGCCTGTAGCCTTTACCTTTGAAACAAGTTCTTTCTATTAGAACCTAGACGAGGGTTTTAAACTATAGGCTATTCATACCCGGGGTCACCCCATCGGTTGAAATAAAAGAAAGTGGCATATGCCTCTGCGGAGTTTTCGTTAGCAAAATGCACGCTGGCTAGGTCCTCTCCTTCAGTCTGGAGATAGTCAAGTTGTATTTCTGACATTTAAGAAATAATTCTTTGGCGAAGGGAAAGTAAAGGCCTCCGAGAAGCTTGATGGTTCTTTTTTGAACCGCTCGCCACGGTTCTTCCTTGAAGAATACTTTGTAAAGGAAGCTTCCAATCCAATAGGGGAGAAAATATTCCTCTTAGGCCATATTCCTCCTAGGCAGAGAAGACAATACCCTTGGTGAAAGGTTACGTAGAAGACTGCGAGACTACTAGTTGGTATTCCTGCTTTGGTGTTCTAGCTAGTGATTGCAGGACAGGAATTCCCTCTTTGGGAAAACAAAACTTCGGCTAACTTCGATCGCAGAGAAGCAGGCTGCTGCGTTTTTTCATCCGTGGGAGAAAATAGCCCGATTATGCTTTGCTGAACCCCTCAAAGCATCCAAAGGAATTGGACTTGACTTAATCAGCAAAGAAAAGAAAAACGAATCAACATGTGTATTTGAAGATCATCCTCAGGCTTAGGAGTGTCCACATGATTTCGTTGAGGTGTCTACACAGGAAAAAACAACTCTTTTCTATTCTGTCGGGAGGAACCTTCTGCATCGAATGCGAGTGCTTTGTGGTCTAGACATGGACCTGGCTTGGCTGTATGGCGTAGACCCGATGCCGTCGGGAGGCTGTAGCTCGTAGTTGAAGCAGTTCCTGCCAGGTATCCCAGGGTGAGGACGAGACGGCTGTGATTGGGTTCGAAAGAGCTCTCATTAAAGCGCTTAATATAAAGAAAGGCTATTCAAAAATACGTCTTGTTTTTAGTAATAAAGCACTAGCTGCATTCCGTAAAGCAGTACTTAGCAAAAGTCTTCACAGTCCTAGGCGCACTAGACTAGAATAGATAGCACAGGTCGGAGGTGAAGCTTCCTTCTACTTATACCTGGAATTCAGGATCTTCCGCTGCGCGAATTTCTTGAGAAGCGAAGTCATAGGCACGTAGGTTCAGGGCCAAACCGACTACTCCAAGAGCACTCATCCATAAACCTGTTACTGGTACAAATAACAATTAGAAATGTAACCAACGTTTATTGGAAAAAGCAACCCCAAAGATTTGCGACCAAAAGCGGTTAGCGGTGACCATGGAATAAGTTTCTTCAGCTTGAGTTGGGTTAAAAGCACGGAATGTATTTGCACCATCACCATCTTCAAATAAAGTATTTTCGACAGTAGCCCTATGAATAGCGCATAGTAAAGCAGCCCCCAATACACCGGCAACTCCCATCATATGAAACGGGTTCAGCGTCCAATTCGTGATTTCTTTATTCCTTCTATTTAGTTAGACCCCGCCCGTCTGTAAAGAGATTCTGATTGAGTGTGCACGCCGTCCTTGATTAGACTTTAGAAGTCATATTGTTGTTCAAGCCAAGCCCGTACGTAGAATAAAGTCGTCAAGTTCGAAAGATTCGACCAGATAAGGCCTAAGGCAGACAGAGAAGGACATCTAGCTTTTTTGCTCTGACCCTAGCTTCCCAGGTATGAAATGTGCCACTCTGAAGGTTTAAGCATGAAGGATTGAGACTTCATAAGTCTTTCAAAGCCCCTTAAGCAGCGGACTAAGTCGACCTCTTTGAGTCAGTTGCAGTTGAGCTCTACTCCCTTTAATCAATTCATAGTCCCGATCCGGGAAGAGACTAATGCCTAAAAGAAGTAACTTTATTCGCTAAAGGATCAAAGCATCAGTTCACTTTTTGCTTGAGAGTTGGCTCGACACCGGGGAGTTGCGCTTTTTCTCCCGCCTCCGCTTCGCGGGTGGGAGAAGGTCGAGAGCTGAGTCCGCATGCTCTATGCTTTTCCCCTGCTTTCCCTCTAGTAAAAGATTAGCTCTACCCCCTGTGTCTAGGGATTCCCGGGGCATGAGTGAAGCGTATAGTTGATTGCTCTTTTTTTTGATTGAGTGTCGGTACTTTTGTTTGGAGTCTCTCTCTGTAGGCGTGCAAAACAAGAGAGCCACTGCTCTTCGGGGCGGTGAGGTGGACAATCCCTTACTCTAGCTTCTGAGGAGCATCTTTGCATGAATCAATACTAACTATGAGGATATCTATTGGAAAATAAGGCTGATCGCAGGAGAACTCCGTTACACAGAAAGTACTTTTTGTCAAAGATGACTGATGGATATGCTCTAGCGGGATCAGACCTTACACAAGATAGCATCCCGTAAGAAGAGACCTTCTCTCAAGAATATCCATTGGTTGCGGATAAGATCTATGGAGTGTGTTAAGCCCTTAAAAAAAGGGGAGAATACCAGCCACGTGGAAACTTGACAAGGAAATCGAATGCTTAACGCGAGCAATTCTAAGATCGGGTTCTGCCACCAACTCGACTTCGGTAGATGATCAGTTTTTCCTATCGATTTTGAAATTCTTTATGTCTTACTGAGAAAGTAGGCCTTGCTAGAGGAAAGGAAGGACAGATAAACCTCTATCTAAAATATAAAGTAAAGACCTCTGTAAGCACAACATAATGTCTGATATAGATCTTTCTTCTACTCCTCTTAGGAGTTCATACTTTACATTCTTCGATCAGCTCATCTGGTTATCGAGCTAAGAGAAGCAAATAAGGGCCGGGCATGTTTTCGCATACCCATTGGAGGAGGCTGACTTGTGGAGTTTGAGTAGAAATTGGGCAAGTACCACGCACGATTCAAGCTTATAAGCAAGCCCGTGAGATGGGGCTCAAAGTGGACCCGTCAGCATAGAATGAAGGGCTTTCCTACCTATGGTGAGTCAGGGTCACTTGAGAAAGAAGCGTTCAGGTACACCACTCAGTGTGGCTTCGATGGATGTGGATCTCAAAGCTCGCACTGGAATCGATCTTAAGCGAGAAGTCAGGTTAAGTAGAAGAGTAGGATCCAGTAGGATTAGAATCTTTGTTAGCAGTCTAGGGCAATGGCGAAGGTTACTTTTAGCCCGTGGGCTATCTAATCATAGGAATGATAATAGGATAGGGTGGTATCCCAATTAGTCTGGTGGCGACATTAAGAATAGCTTATAATATGTTTTGGTGTTGATACTAGGTTTGGTGGGTTTACAAAGGAGAACTGGCTAACGAAGCCTTTAGTACTGTACTGACCCGTAGTACGTACTCTTTCGAAGTCCTTATAGTTGGACTAGTATGTGTTTGTTTTCTCGGGTTTGCTCACATTTGAGGGCCTTACCCTTTCAATGTTTATACTTCCGGAGTGAGTCCCACGAGATAGATCAGATCCTTAGGAAGGGGGCTGGTAGCCTCCCGTGGTTTAGGTTGCACCAGGTAATGTGGAAGTAAAATTGCGCGCACGAGACAGAAGAGAAGTTTCCTTTTCTTTTTTTGAGTTCATCTTTTCCGTGTACACACACTGAAAAAAGAGAATAATATCCCTTTCATAAAAGAAAATAGGTAGCTCACTGGAGCAAGCAACGAAGTGCCATAGGGTTCAGGATAAACTTCTACTGAAGTAGGTACAATTTCTTTGTGGATCCATCAATCTACAGAGTTCATAGAGAACGGGGGAGATTCGAGTTGGAGAAAACCGCGTAGAATACGAAAAGCAAAGTCGAAGGTGACTTTACATCTCAGTCGAGAGCGGTTAATCCGGATCCATTTCATAAGAAAGGATCCATGAAAGTCGTAGTTCGTTCCATAAAGCATTGAGTCGTGCCTTAATTCTTTGAAAAGCTTTTAAAAGACAGTACCCGCCTAAGAACGATAGATGCTGTTGAGGTTGAAATTTCCTTTGTGTTTCGTGAGTGAAAGAGATTCGTCTTCGGAAGAGAAAAACCTAAGAAAGTAGCACTACACTTCTACGAAAATCAAGAAATAAATTACATAGATAAGAATCGAACTCCTTTAGTGCGCTAATCTTGACAGTTTCATTTTTCGATCGAGAAAGCGGCAGGCCCAAAGAGCACTACAGTAGCGCCCTGCGAGGTTGTAGAGCCGGTAACCTTCGTTCGCCTAAGATCGAAAATGAAAAGAAGGTAGTCTGATTAGGGAGAATCTCACACTTTATTGATTGATAACCCCAAGCACAGACCTTATTGTCTTCCGAGGCTGCCGATGCTAACAAAAGGCGTAAGGCCCTTAACTTGTTAGCCTTTTCACTAGATATAAGTGAGGGAGTATCTAGAGCCCAATAGACTTCAATGTATATCTTCGGGATATGAACTTAGTCCCCTGAGAGCACTGCAGCCCATAAGAGTGTACAAATGTCATTAATGACTTCAAACTTTACAACGGAAAAGCACAATTTCAAATTGGCAAGTTCCCGACTACGACCTAAAGTCCGAAAAGCATATAAGCGATTAGGGCTGTTCACCTGAGGCATAGAAGATACTGATTTCCAGGCCAGGTAGGCTCCCACATCACCCCTGATGAAGGATGAAGGGGGGATCTGTGAAAGCCATGGCAGGTACCTGTGGACCAACCTCTTTCTGCTACCCGATTGACAAAGCTTTCAGCCCTATAGAAACCTTACGTTCAGCAGATCGAATTGGGTATCAACGGGGATATTTTGGTTCAGAAAAGTGGTGTATGAAAACCTCCCGAAATCTTGTTGTGATTGTAAATACCTTGGTCACAGGGAAGACGAATGCTTAGAAAATGGTAGTAGAGATAAGCCGAAGATATCAGAAGAGAGAAGGATAAGGATGATGCTGCTCACAAGGAGAAGAAAAATGAGAGAAATGGTAAGGGCCTGACTCTGGAATATAGGCCGGTTATTCGTAAGTATAGAAAAATTGTGGAAGAGCCCGATGATCCAGACTGGAAACGTCCAGCCTAAATTTACTGAAGAGATGAGATGTAGCTCCCAGACGATCATCCGAAAAACAAATGGAAATGGAACAACACCTCTTGCAACATCCAATTTACAGAGGAATAGGGAAAAAGCCCGTCAAGATCGTTAACCAATTGATCGGGAATACTAGTATCTGTCATGTCATAAAACAGTACAAAGGGTTCCTTCTTTGCTTTGTTCACATCTGCTCTTTCCAGGACAGGCTATCTCTCTCAATAAATGTATTCACGCATCTCGACGAAAGAGTGAAAAGAAGTAGTTTGTCCTTCCAGAGCGTAAATAGCTAGGTTGGGCTTATTCCTTCAACAGAGGTAATGTTTAATCTCCTGGTACTTTTGAATAAGGCAAGGCCTTTACCTATTCCCTATCACAACCACTTTCGTAGAGGAATGAATTCGTCTCAAATCAAAGAATCTGACTCCGCACCTTCGCTCGCTCCATCCGCGCCCTTACAAGAGAAAAGAAAGCAGAAAAGAACAATCGGGAAATCGTTGTACACAAGGACCAACGAGGATGTGAAGGAGGAGTAGGAGTAGCAGGCACTGGTCTTGACCATTACCCCAGAAGGAGATCTAAGACCCTTAGGCCAATTAAACAACATTAGTGGTAGTAGTATACCTTTACTGCTTGACAGACTTGATAACTTTAGTGCCATTGCCCGCTTTACTGCTTGGAGGAAGAGAATCAGCTGTTACAGACCCGACTGTGAAAGAAAGCAAGTATACTGACTTGGTTTTTTGAAGGACAACTTCCCCTGTTAATGTACGAATAGGGACTAGAAGAAAGATGCCTACAATCCGATGCTAAAGGAAGCCGTATATCTTGATCTGAAGTATGAAATGGGCCCCTCATGCCCCTATTAGCGAAATCTGACTGAATAGGAACTGCACTTAGACTTGCCTCTATGGCTTCCCTGTATGGTTTGTCTTTCTAGTGTACTGAGAGAGCGAGCTCTAATCTAAAGGAAGAAGCAACTCACATACAACATGTCCTATCAACGAATGGATGCACAAAATCCACAGCAATGGATATTGAATCCCCCCTAAAAGTTGGGTTTTACAAGGAGGGACTTTTTACTGCTAAGAGGTGTCTCTAGCGCGGAGTGCGAGCAAAGCAAGTTCCAGTGGTGGGTTGTCTTCCTGGTCCCATTTCAATCTTTTGAACTTCTCAATCTACGGGCAACACCAATAGAATGCCTATATATTCTCAAGTGTAGTGAAGTGACCTATTGGCACAAACGGAATAAGATAGGTAGTTTTCCTTTCGATACCTCCCCAAGGTTTCAGTTACTTTCCTTCCTACCGAATCTGAAGCAGGAATTTATTGAACGAAGGCAAAAAGACTGGTTTTCTGACTGAGACTAGTTTGTAGCTTTTCTTCCTGCAGTTAGTGTAGGCCTTTTGTATTAGTAGGGCGTGTAATAAATATGTGTAGACCTGCTTGTACGTCTACCAGGCTATGTGTAGTCTAACTAAACAACTAATAACCGAAACCCGTCCGTCTTATCACTAAGTGATCAATCCCCAGAAGATCAATCCTTAAGTAGGGGCTAAGTCCCTAGCGAGGTCGTAGGTAAGCCTAGTTCACCAAGGAATCGAAGACTGAGACTTCACTGATAGATTGATACTGTCTTCCGTCAGGTTGCTTGCAGGCCATGCTTTTTCTTACAGAGAGGGGAGTGAACCTATAACAAAGCGCAGTTGATATAATATAGATCCCCGGAACTGCACCCTACTATACTATACCTTATACCTGACCCTAGCTTCAAGTTAACCTGACCTAGTGGCATTTCTTCTCTTCCCTGGCTTTCACCTCCTGTTACGCCTCGTCTATTAAGGAAGGCATTTCAGACTTGACTTGCCTCTTTAGGGCGGGGGACTGAGCCTTCTCCGAACCGTACGTAAGATAGATCACCACAAGGAGTAAACAAGAGCTAGAGCATCTCCGCCCCTACTTCTATTAAGTAAGGCTAGCTTCTCCTCCTCCTTTAGGATAGGATTGTCGTTGGTCCTTTGTTCTTCGCTTTGAAAGAGACCGACTATAGATCTCTTTTTTCTTACGCACGCAATTTTTTTTCATTGAAGCCGAACGAAGAGTGACCACTTCTTTCTGCCCGTACTTCCTTTTCCTCTATCGTTAGTGTACTCTCGCTACTCGCTAGCGCACTCGTGACACAGTACTCGCGTAAGAGCTAGCCGCAGTAGCTCGTAGCTCTTGTATTCGGAGTAACGATATCTTGATTGCACGAGCTAGCCGATTCGGATTCTGCTTTTGAGAAGAATGAATCTCAAGTCCGCAGGTTCGATAGGGGGCGTAGGAACGGATAGCGCTCTTAGTTTAGCTTATGAGCGGAGGTACGAGACAAAAGGAGAGTTTCCCTCGACTAAGCAGTTTCTACTAGACCTTTGGCTAATAGTTGAGTTGTTCCCAGAGGAATTCCATCCGGGCAGCTAGAAAAGGAGAAGGGGCGAAGCCTAACTCCAAAGCCCGGGATGTTCTCAATCTAGAAGGCGAGCTACAGATGGGTTTACCACCTAAAAAGAATCTGGTGCAGGAGAAGGGGCATTGGCGAGGCTACCAGGATCGGAATGCCAATCGACGAGATGAGCCTACGAAAGAGTGGATGTTAGGCACGCAGGGAAGACTCTTACTATGCGCTGGCCCTATCGAACCAGTCACTTCAAACCTTAGACGGTTTAGGCTTTAGATTCGAGAGTTGGGGTTGAGCTTTCCCCCATAGGAAAATAGACTGATTTAGTGAAGAGCCGCATTTATCCCACTTTTGTCCCTTTACTTTCTCTGTGGTTCGCTTTCCCTTTCTTTCTGTGGTAGATAGGAGCTTTACTAGTTTGACCTTGGGATATTTACTTATTCAATTTAAGAAAGAAAGACGTAGGTAGACTAACTAGAAGTAGTAGGAGTTCTGGCTATCTTACTATAAGTCTCCCTTAGGGTAATTTATCTAGTGCCAGTATGTAATACCCGTAAAAATTTAATACGGGATTATTTCAATAAAGTTCGATATTACGAGATTTATTTTCGAACAAGATCCAATTTCTTCATGAATTGGGCCAAAATTCACAATTTGACCCAAATTTTTTAATGGGCCGAAAATAATAAAATAAAGCCCAAATATATAATTAATAGAATAAGAAACAAAACACAAAACAAAATAGAATAAAACATAACAAAACAAACAAACAAAATCAACCTAATACCACACTTTAATCCACAAAGACAAGACCTAATTAATTAATGAAAGGAAAAGAGAAAGAGACAACAAGAGAGGGAAGAAAGGGGGAGAGATAGCGTTAGAGAGGGGAGAAAAAAAATAAAAAAAATATAATAATAATAATAATAATAATAATAATATTCATTTCCAAGTGCTTAAGGACAAGATCTAAGCTATCAATACACCTAGTACTGTCAAAACGGGCCGGCGGGGCGGGCCGGCCCGTACCCGCCAAAAGCCCGCCACTGGCGGGGCGGGGGCGGTAAGCCCGCCTGCTGGCGGGCCTGGAAAATGAAGGCCCGCCCCGCCTGCAGGCGGGTAGCGGGCCTGGCGGGCTTAGCCCGCCAGTTATTAGAAAAATAAAATAAAATAAAAAATTATAAAAAAATAAGAAAAGTAAAAAAATAATAACAAAAAATAGAAAAAATAATATAAAAACTGGAAAAAAATAAGAAAATGAAGGAAAATATATCTAATTTATAAACTTTTTAATATTATCTATTTATGTTATTAAATACCTTATTATTATTATATATTTGTAATATTATAAAATAAATAACATTATATTTTTTTTAATTATTTCTGGCGGGCTAAGCCCGCGGGTAGCCCGCCCCGCCCCGCCAAAGCCCGCACTCGCCGCGGGCTTACCCCCCAGGCCCGCCTCCAGGCGGGCCTAAAATTTCAGAGCCCGCCCCGCCACTTTGGCGGGCGGGGCGGGCCGGCCCGCGGGCCCAAGCCCGTTTTGACAGCTCTAATACACCTCATAATGGTACCAAATCAAGACCAAAAACACCTAATACACATGGAGATACATGTGGAGAAAATAAATAAATAAGTGAGATTGGAAAAGAGAAGGGAGAGGCCGAGAGAAAGAAGAGAAAAAAAAAGAAAAAAAGAGAGAAGGGAAAGAAAGAAGAAGGAGAGGAGAAGAAAAATCTCCGAAAGCTCGGGATCGAAGCTCTCGGGTCGGGATCACACGGAAAAACTCGTGATTTAGCTTTCTACGGACGTAAGGTAGGTGAAGATCACCTACATACGTAAACAATATAGGATTTGTGAATTTTACGTGTTTTGCATGTTGTTCATACTAATTCTTCGTGTTTATGTGATAATAATAATTTGCTTGCATGAATTTTCGTTGGTTATCTTAGGGAGCACGAGATTGAGTATTTTTAGATCTATGAATATTTGGAATAGGGGATAGAGGACTTTAGATTAAGAGGATAGAGCAAAACTTGGGGAGAATTAGGGTTTCTAGGGTTTTCTTTATCCATTTCGGCCAAGAGGTTCAAAATTCATATCTCACAATATAGACATCAGATTAAAAATTCCTTTGAAAAGAATTAAGATATGCAAGTCCTTATCTGTGGTTAAAATTTCAGGGTCCATCGGACATTGTTTACCTTGTGATCAGTGAGAAATCCAAAACTGTCGCAAAAGAGCCGTATAAAATAATTATTTTTAAAATTTTGGAACTTGATCGAAATTTTACAAAATCCAGGGAGTCTGTGTTGTAAAATTCCTAATAGGGGATATTTTTAAATAATATAAAAGTTTTTAGGACATATTAAAATTCGGAATAAATAATTGGGGTCCTTTGGTAATTTTCAAAAATTTGGGACTAGATTGAAAAGTTTCAAAAAATCTGGTGGCTGAGAAGTAAAATCAGATAGGGGATTTTTGAAGAAATATAAAGATTTTGGGGCAGATTTGAATTCGGAATAAATAATTGGGGTCCTTGTGTATTTTCAAAATTCGGGGACTAGATTGAAAAGTTTTAAATCTGGGAGCTGAGAATGTAAAATCCCAACAGGGGAGATTTTAACGAAATATAATCTTTCGGGGCAGATCTGAAATTTTAAAGATTCGGGGCAGATCTGAAACTTAGGAAAATGTTCGGATCCTTAAAAGTAAAACTATGAAATTTTGGGGTTCTAAATGCAAAAATTTAGAAAGATATTTTAAATTAGAAACTTAAGTGATATTTTGAAAGTTGAATAATAGAATTTTAAATATTAAATTAGGGACCAATTTTGAAATTAGGGTATTAAGTGAAAATGATTAAATTTTGGGAACATTTAGTGAAATTTTGGGAGAGATCGATGAGTAAGGTTTCGGGCCGAGTAATTCGGAATGCGGGCTCTGGGCCCGACTATTTAGTGTACGATAGTTTTCGGATCGGGCCAAGCTGATACCTCGGGCCGATACGTGATATGAAGATTTGCATTTTATGTATTGCATTTTACTTGCATGACATTTGCATACACGTGTTACGAGGGGAGAGGAATCGTGTGTAGTCACGGTGACATTGTATAGTGTTGATGAGTGGGGTAGTTTATGACCGAGTGATGGTTGTCGAATGGTATGAGTTGAGGTTAGGACTAAGGCGCACTATATGATTGAGATGTGGGGAGTGGGCCTCCCGAGCTACTGACCCTTGTGGGGAGTGGGGCCTCCCGAGCTACGGAACCTTGCGCAGCGCGTGTTGCCTTTAGTACCTAAGCCTCGGGCCCTGATGTGATGTGATGAAATGAGAGATGAGAAAAGAGTCGAGCGTGTATTTTATGAGTTTTGTCGGGATTGGGGTGTGAGAGCATTTGCATTGCATGTTTTCATCTACTGGGCAAAAGCTCAGGGTTTACGTATGTAGGTGAGGCGGTGATGGCGGTGACTCCACGGTCTTTTGAGTGCGGGGCAGTACATGGAACGGACCTGTGGAGTATATTCATTCTTGTTTCATATTGTTACTATTTGGGCTTCGGTCTAATACAATAATGTGTGTGTTGTAAAACATTTTTTTATTACGGATTTAGACTTTTGGGCTTCGGCCCAGTTCTTGAATATTATTGTGTAATAAAAGTTTTTATTAATGGGCTTTCCGCTGTTTACGCTGCGTAAAACCCGCCAAAATACGTATTTAGGAAGTAGGGTGTTACAGGTGGTATCAGAGCGCTAGGGCTTTAGGTTCTGTAGACCGTCCATGTACTGTCACTCAAAAGCCGGGAGGATCAGCCTACGTCTGTAAGTTTTATACTATTACGTGAATATATGTAAATGCTTATGTGTTTTTTTTTTGTGCTTTTCTATGTTATGTGAACTTGTAGACTCTTAGAAATGAGGACACGATCGGGAAATGGAATGAGGAGAGCCCAGTCGTCCGGATGGATCTGAATCCCGACTCGTCGAGAACACACGTGAGAACGATACCATCCGCTGTTTGACTGAGCTGATCCAGCAACAGGCTGCTCAAATCCACGATCTAATCAATTTTTTCCGGAGCTCATCTGAGCACCGATCCTCTCCACATCCTGACCGTGTGGAAATCATCGGGGGAAAGGTTTCGTAACTGAATCCCCGACTTTCGAGCAAGCTACCGATCCTTAGATGGCAGAAGACTGGATCCGAACAATTGAAGATATGTTCGTATACGGTCGGGTGCCGGAACGAACAAGTTCTCTGTGCCGTTTCGATGTTAAGAGGAATGTGCGCGATTTTGGGGGATACCATCAAAATCCTTAACGACCCCGCTACGATGCCATGGGATAGATTCAAAGAGCTGTTCTTCGAAAAATACTTCTCAGCCCACGAGCAAGCACAACGAATGAACGAATTCATCAACCTCCGACAAGGAAGGATGACGGTGCCGGAATACGTTCGTAAATTCGAAGAGCTATCTCGCTTCGCTCCACACACGGTAGCTACTGATGCATTAAAGGTGGCTCGTTTCATGGTGAGCTCAGACCCGAGATTTACCGTGACGTAAGCATGTCGGGTATCCCGGGTGTGCACTTCACACAAGTGGCCGACGAGCCATCATCGCGGATCAAGCAGAGGCTCAGATCGTGGCGGCGCAAGAAGCAAGGAAGAGAACGGAGAGTCAGCAGGGAGGTGGAGGTGACCGAAAGAGACCCTTCTTCGGGAAAGGCCCTAACCAAGGAG